>JACVVK020000495.1:67500-127500 GCA_018292915.2 Batillaria attramentaria | reverse complement strand
AAGCATGACTCCATTAAGACACATTGCAATTATAGCCTACGACGGGGGGTTACAAGCGTTCCGAGAGCGTTCTGATGTGAACACATATAATAGTCGATTTCTTCGCTGTCCAGTATAGACTTGCTTGTGGGCACCCACTCTGCATGAACAAAACAAGGAGGAATGGCCCCATCCCATAAAATTGTTTCTCCAAATTTCACAAATTTCAGTTATTTTGTCTACTTCTTGTTGCCGGTGCCCCTCCCCCCCCCTTTTTCAAGTCCGTAAGACCTGCCAAACACACTAGATCCGCGGATCTATAATCTTAGGGGGGAGAGAGAGAGAGAGAGAGAGAGTGAGAGGGAGAGGACGTCAATTCCGTACACTAAATAATTATTTGACGTCAGCTTCACATACGTCATCTGAAAGAGGACGCTTGTTTATGTCTTGTGATTTCCCTGTTGGTGTTGCGACTTCCCCGACTGAATTAATTTTTACATGAAATCTGGAAGATGTAGAGGGCTGGTGAAATGTCGGAGGCAGTGACGATATTTACAGATTTCATCTGCGAACTAAACATTTGACTTCAGCCTCATGTACTTCGTGTGACAGAGCATGCCTGTTCATGTCTTGTGATATCCCTGTTGGTGTTTTGCCTTCCCTGACTGAATTAATTTTTACATAAAGTCTGGAAGATCTAGAGGACTGGTGAAAAACGGACTTGAATACCTTGGATTGTTCTTAAGAAATGGCAAAATTGGAACTCTGTGGGTTGGTGCTTCTCGCAGGAACTTCAAAAAATGATTTTGGCTAAAATCTCTGTTATTCTTAATATTCAAGATATATAACAGTGCAATAGTTCCTGTCGTATGTGCAGTTGTTACACGTGACAAAAAAGCCGGGATGGTGAGTAATTTGAAGGAGTCTTTTTCATAGTTAGTTGGCCTTATACGCAAATGACCCCTACCTCAGAAATATTTTTCCCACAAAGTCTGTCAGAGCTGCAGAGCTGTGCTACTAACATATTCAGTATAAATGGATGAACTTGCAAAATCTAGAAAATGAAGGCATTTGAACAATTTTTTCGTAAAAATACGTTACATGACCGATTTCTTTATATGAACGATAACTCTTCTACAAATGCAGCAAGAGAAAAATCGTAAAACCTACCTCTGGAGCAGGTGAATTCCCATTTCATCTCAAAGTAAAACGCTCTTCGAGGAGGTGCTTTAGGGCGTAGCCACAATTACATCACACACACACACACACACACACACACGCACGCACGCACGCACACGCACGCACGCACGCACGCGCACGCACACACACACATACACACACACACACACACACACACACACACACACACACACATCGCAAACTCTCGCCAAAAAGAACGCAGCAGCATAGTGTGCACGTAAAATATCACGCAGATTTCGTTACGTTACTGTCTGCGTGAAAGTATGTATTGTCTGGAGAAACGTCAAAGTCTGGTTTTGTATCACTGAAACTTGCTGCTGCGCGCAGCGCAATCAGCCCTATCCTATAAAGTTGTTTCTCTATAGAGAAACAACTTAAAAACGGTACTTTCGGAGGCGATTTACCGTCACGTGAGGGCAGAATGACCTCCTTTTTCTCTTTCAAAAGATAAATACGCCACCACTCAGTACATAGATTCCACACACACACACACACACACACACACACACACACACAAAAAAAACCCTTCATCGCGAATTTTGCACCAGACGATAGGCCAATTCAGATAAAGACCTCGACAGCAGCTACCGTTTCTTGGTAAAACGGAGCGTGAGCGCTGATCAAACCCACGGTACTTAAGCCTTTCTTCCAGACACACGTAAACGAGGCGAGGCCAGACTGACTTCTAGGTTTTCGCCAAAGGCGGTGAGTACCAGACAGAGTGAATATGACCTTATCGAGGAGTAATTTATGGCCCTGTTTGTGAAAATTGGATAGAGCTGGCGTTGATCCCAGCAATTTGCGAACAACACACCATTAGGCGTACTCTGTTCGGGGTGTTTGGAAAAGAGGGGAAAATAAAAATAAAAAGGCTCCCTTGGGCTCTTGCTGGCGGTCCAGCGGGAATGATGAGGTTGTCAGCACCGCCTTTACACAAACTGTGTTGGCAACAGAGCGTATTTTCAGCGCGGTGGTTGACGTTACGAAGCCCGGGCAAGAGTTGTGGTGAATTAATGTGGCGGCGATTATGGCCACAACGTATACAGACAATATAATTATCTGAGGATAATTGCTTGGAAAGGGATTAGCCGAAAATGGAATGTGAAAATGATGGAAGGCGATATAGAATATTGAGAGTATGAAATAACAATTATCGGATCATAGGAATGATGCGGAAATCAGCAAAGACACCACAATCCAATCTGAATTCACGACGCAAATCACCCCATGTTCGACATGCTACGTACGTAAAAGCTAGGAACCACAATCAATGACTGCAACCGAATTACAGACCATAATGACTCGCAAACGAGTCGAAACGACCGCCCCTCCCCCCCCCCCTCCGCCCCCACCAATCTTCATCTTCTTCTGTCGTTTCTTAACGTCCACGTCACAAGAATGGGGGGAGCCGGGATAGTCGAATGGTACAGCGTTGGACCAGCTGGGACCAATGATCTGGTTGAGAGTTTGAATCCCGGGTGGGGCCAAATATTTGTGCTGGCCTTTTTCTCGTTGCCCCGTCTTTGACGTCACGTGGTGGGAAAGGACGTTGAACTCACAAACACCCACCCACGGGAGTGATCCCCCCCCCCCCCCTTGCCCTGCTGTTTTTATACCTACCACACTAAGTTTCTCTCCTTAACATATACACAATCAATGTTCTTTTTTTTAGCGCAGAACTTCCCAAACGAGTTAGTTAGTTAGTTAGTTAGTTATTAGGGCTTAACGTCACGCAAGCAACAAAGACTATTTCGCGGCTACCCAAGGTCCTTCTCCGCTAGATTAAAACATAAAAAGAAAGACAATAAAATGAGATGTAAGTATATATTAAAAATGTATCTAGTTTAAATAATAAACATGTTGCACATCTTTATACATCGAACATACAGAGGTCGAGGATAGTCCGTATTCTTCCCAAATGAAGGATCTTCAGCAGATTGAATTTGGTTATCACATAGAGAAAGAAGACGAAGAAGAACTAACGATACTCTCCGGAATGGGGAGGGGGGGGGGGAGAGAAGGGGGAGAGGGCGGGGGCGGGGGAGGGGCAGAGGGGAGAGGGGAGAGGGGCACTGTGACAGTTATTCAGATCCAGAGCAGCACATCATTTTCCATTCTGGGCCTAACAAGATAGCTTTGAGTAAATTCGATTTCTCCCTGTCTCCCTTGGGAGTCCGTATTAATGTCGCATTGATCAGATCAAGCTCCTCGCACAGTCTCAAGCCCCGTAAAGAATCTTTTGCGCATTGCTGACAAGACTATAGAAGTCTTTAGTCATCTGGGGAAGGGTCTCAGCGACTGTCACATCCCGTATGCGCTTACGCCCTTTTCCCCCTGATGACGGTAAAATTATGTGCGAAACACAAACAACACTGAGAGCCAGAAGACCGGAACTTGCGAGTAGCCTCCCTTCGTTAACCTACGCCAGGGGATGTCACTCTGGTGACTTCCGGAAGTCATAAGTAATTCCCCCTGACCATTCACTCTGAATTTATGACCTGTGGAAGAAACTCGCTCGGGGCACCGCGGAGGAGACGACCTATGTTTGATCCCTGACATCTACTGCGAAAGTTCTTATACACTTGTCAAACGCACGCTGACTGGCTTTATCAGAACAAAGATTTCATTTCGGAAGTGTCAGCCTCTCTGATTGGAGGAAGGGGTAGGATTTACATACTGGACTAACCTGTCACTCTCAACGATTGGTTGACAATGAAGATGAATCTATAGCCTTCGTCTACCGGAACTGTTGACCCGAGTACTACAGAGGTCAGCTCTTATTTCAGATGTGTCAGACGCACTGATTGGTTGAAGATGATCACATTTCGGATCTGTCAAACACGCTGATCGCAAGGGAGTTAACACTGTAAACTGTATAAAAATGATCATCAGTTCCAAAGAAAAAAAAAAGTGTTTATAGCGCGGATGTCGGACTAGAAGACAAGTCTAAAATGATAGCGATCTCGTAAGGTCAACGAACTTTGGACGATGGATTTCTGCCAGTCATGATACTCTGGTAGTAACGCCTGGTTTTCGCGGTTCGCTAGCAATTCACATCACCAGGGAAACAGGCGGAACGTTCCTCAGATAGGCAGCGCAACGTATAATGAATAGTCTAAAAGTTTAACCTCATTTGTATGATGTTACAATGTACAAGGACATGACAAACAGCAGCAGCAGCAGCAACAACAACAACAACAACAACAACAACAACAAGCACAGCAATCATTTTAACCTGGTACTGGTTAAAAAACAAAAAAACAAAACCAGCAACAACAACAACAGCAAAACACAGATAATATTTTGTGTTTCATTATAGTGGTATTGCGAGAGGGGGGAGAGGTGGGGGGGGTGGGGGTGGAGGGGTCGGGAAGACAGTATTTCCGCTGCGCAAAAGTGAAAAGAAGCATAGATCTGGCTATTAACCCTTTTCTTACGGGCTCCAAAGAATGACAGCCACAGCTGGGCTCCAAGTATTCTTGTAATGGCCACTAGCAGTCTGAATCGCGCCCTGGATCACCTTTTTTTCACTATCCAGATCCAGGTTTATGTGTTTGGCTGCCTTCGTTTAAACTCGCTTCCTGTTGTGCTCGTGCATGGTCGGCTTTGTTTACGATTTACCGGCGAAAACAATGGCTCAAAAACGGACCCTTACACGCGATGATGTATGCGGGAGCTTGCCCTTGCAAGTGATTGTGTCAGGGAAGCTGAACGGGACTTGGATTCTGCAGAATTCAACCCTGAAACAGCTGTTTCTTCGCCTTGTCTGAAACACCACCACAGTTTATGATGATTGTGATGATAATATATTAAAAAAAATAATAAAAAGTTATGGCAGTTCAAATGAGACCATCCAAAATTATGTTTTCATCTCGACAGCCCTATAGGCAGGAGGGGGAGCTACTGAATGGTAGAGCGATGGACTCTCGAATCCCGGCTGGGACCAAATATGTGTGCTGGCCTTTTTCTCGTTGCCCCATCTTTGATATCACCCTTACGTGGTGGAAAAGGGCGTTAGACTCTCAAACATCCACCCATCCATCCCTAGGCAGGAGCATTAGGTAGCACTGTGGCAGTGATGGGGAGAAAAGGGTTAACATCACTGAGAACTGCGACTGTCCGTCTTGGTCAGGAACAGGATTAACCATGCAATGTCCGTAAGAAGAAAAAAAAAGAAAGAAAGAAGAATTTAACTAGAAATTGTTTGACAACTGTATGTTGTCCTTGCACTTTCATTTATCAGGTGGTGGATAAACAGCGGCACTTAATGAATTAATTGTCACCCTAGGACAAAGTTCTCACGTGTGAAACAATAAAGTATATATATTTTTAATCCTTCCTTCACTTTTTTTTTTTTTTTTTACTGATGAGCATCACACTACCCCTCGCCCTTCGCATTCAGTGCAAGAAGGGCGGCATTGGGGACTTCTTGTCTGCCTGCCTGCTGACAAACACCGTGACGAAAATGAAGAATGGCTTGTCTCAGCGGGGCCATTTTGTTCCGGAAGAGCTCTCGCAAAAAAAGAGATCGGAACAGTCGACGCCGTTGGATTACCACAGCGAGATAGACGGAAATGTGGACGCCATTTTTTTCTTTTACTTCACCCGAGAGGGCCTTTCATTCTGCGACTGGTAAGATGGTGGCATGATTAAGTGTGCGAGAAAAACTACGCATCGAGTTATTTTTATTTCCAACCGGAGAGAGAGATTGAAGACGAGAACGATAATGGTCAGCTGGGTAGATATATCATAGTGTTTACCAAAGAGAGACTTAAAGGCACTCCACTCTCCTATTTTGAGTATAAATTTGCAAATGAAGGTTAGGGTTGAATAAACCTCTCACGGCTTTTTCTTGTTACTGTCAAACGTCTGATTTCCAAGAACACTGCCAGTGTGCTCCTTGATTCTCTCGGTCACATGTACGGGGGAGTTGAAAGTTCCTAAAGATACTTTTCTCACCAGCATGTCTACCTTCAAGAGATACACTGTGCACTGAGCCGATTTTCTACGTAAACAGTGCAACAGGAGTCTGCTGACGTTGTCAGAGTTTGTGTCTACGTCCTGAGACCGAAATCTAACCCCCAAAAATGCACAAAACATAGGAAATATACATGCAGTTGCCTGGTCTCTTGCAGGGCGCAAGGGACGGGGGCAGGGGTGCGTGGGTGGGTGTTTGGGGATATAACGTCCTTTTGCACCACATACGGGTGATATCAAAGACGGGGCAACGATGGAAAAGCCAGCACAAATATTTGGCCCCTGCCGTGATACGAACTCAAGACCCGAGAACTGGAAGTCCAAAGCTCTACCATTCGGCCACCCCGGCTCCCCGGGGCGTGGGCAGGAGTACGGGAAGGTGTGTGTGTGTGTGTGTGTGTGTGTGTGTGTGTGTGTGTGTGTGTGTTGGGGCGGGGAGGGGGGGGGGGGGGTCATATTTAACAAATTTGACCGTATCGACAGTAGGCCAACCCAGAAATGTAAAGCCACGATCATAGCTAGGTAATCAGGCCTCCTGTGGCAATGCCTCCGTCACCTGCTTCGCAATACTAAAGTTAATTTGAGCTCAGCGTTACGCGAACGCGTCAAAATAAGGGCTGGAGTCTCCCAGAAGGGTCAAAGAAAATGGCAAGGCCAACAATAAGGGCCGAAATCCCCCTGAAGGGTGAGGGGAGGCCAGCTAAGTACGAATCCATCAAAAAGACAACCAGCCCACAACAGTGAAGCAGAAATGATTGTCGTAAAGTTTTCTCTGCGAGCGTGAATCGGCTTGTATTACGTCGGGTCAGCGCGTCCGAATACATTGATAACTGACATATTGATTGATTGTTCGGACCTGACTTCCACGATGCTGTCCTTTTTTTTCCTGGGACACTTCCCGACACTCAGTGTCATGGCGGTTGCGGGGGCATGACGGAGCTGAGCATTTTTACGCCCGAAATAAAACGGCAATTGTGGACTGGGACCGTTTTTATGTCCCCAAATGATCTTGGCCGATTAGGCTGCTTGAGATGACAGCCCGTGGAAAAAGTACGAGGGAAAAATAAATAAATTCGTATCTGATTGGAAGATTTTTGTGTGTGTGTGAGTTGTCGTTAGGTGTGTGGACAATGACTGTTTGGCTGCGATATATTTCATCGCCCTGAGTGAACTTGGGAAAGAGTGAAAGTTCAAAAGTTCCGAAAACTTTTTTCTTTTTTTTGCAAAGAAAACCAGTTTCATCAAAAAACCGCCTCTGACTTTGGCCTCACTACACAAGGAGACATACTTGGGGAGAGAGAGAGAGAGAGCCGCACGTCCCAACGCAGAGTCAGGAACTTAACCGCCTCACGCCATTTCATTCAAGGACAGTATGGAATTCAATTTCACATCAATCAGAGTCATACCAAACCAGTGGTGATGACTCCCATGACAAGCGCTTGTCCTACCGTCAGTACTTTGTGAGCATCAGCTGAACCCAAAGACTGATGAAACGCCGGAGGCAATCAGACAAGAACGACCGGCCAGTTCGTTAGCTTGAATGATGATCGTCCTTGCCGCTTGTGCTAGGATTACCTCCCCTTAATACTCTTTTGTGATGAATGATCTCCCGCGCTCTGGATGTCTGTAACGTTGAACTCTGCTGCGCAGCCGATGAAAGAAAAAAGTATGGCAAACCTTTCTTTCATTGTGCTCCACGCCCCCCCCCCCCCCCATTCACCCGCCTCCAAAAGACAAGGGTTACCCCCCAAAAAACAACAACAAAACAAAACAACAACAACAACAACAAACAAAACAAAACAACAACAAAAAAAACAAAACAACAACAAATCCCACCCCCCAAAACAACAACAACAACAAAAAAATAAAAACAACAACAACAAAAACCAACAAAAAACGAAAACAAAAACAAAACAAAAAAGAAAAGAAAAGAAACAACAACAACAACAAAAATACAAAAAAACAAAACAAATCAACCAACCAACAAACAAACCAAAAACCAAACCAAAACAAACACACATTGCTAGTTGATGTACTTTAGATGCCGCCCAACAATCTATTACGTTTCTATCCGTACAACCCCTTGAGGGATTTCAGAAATACTTTAAGATTTATCGTCACGCAGTCAACTAGCTGCAACCTCCGCTGGTCCTCGAGAAAAGCGCACACAGGTTTTTTTAGAGGACAAAACTGAAACAGTATCCATCCTTTCTACTCCCTGTACGTCAACTAACGAAGTTTTATAAGCGACCACATCTGCTGTTGTGGACCATTCAACGACACTTTCTTTATAACTGTTATCACCTACTTTCGTGCTCTCTGCAACATACGGTCCATAGAGAAAACAAATCATGACATTACAACCGGTGCTGTTTTTTGCACCTGCGCCTAAGTCAGACTTCAAAGTTTCCACTCAAATCTCCACAGTGTACTTTTACTGAAAATGTCAAAGTTAAGATTAAAAAAAAAAAATTCTACGACAAAAACAGAGCGAAACAACATAAGAAGGAGGGAACCTTGCGGGCATTATTCTTTGTGTGTGTGTGTGTGTGTGTGTGTGTGTGTGTGTGTGTGTGTGTGTGTGTGTGTGTGTGTGTGTGTGTGTGTGTGTGTGTGTGTGCGCGCGCGCGTGCGTGCGTGCGTGCGTGTGTCATCGCGTTGCACTTCTCTCTCAGTCTAAGAGAGCCGTGATGGCCGAATGGTAGGGTGTTGGACTCTCATGCTCGGGCCATGAGTTCGAATCCCGGCTGGGGCCAAATATTTGTACTGGCCTTGTTCTCGTTGCCCCGTCTTTGATATCACCCTTACGTGGTGGGAAAAGGACGTTAAACTCCCAAACACCCCCTCCCCCACCACCACAACCACCCCCGTACCCTCTCAGTCTAATCCATCTTAGTCGAGTGGCACCTTTAATTTCAAGCAGCTAAAAGTCGAGCGACCATATCGTGGCTAGACATCAACTATAACGTTTACGCGCGCCCGACGCGTTGACACGTAAGTCGCGTGAGTGATACATGTGTTCACTCCTTCACGTTCGAAAACAGATTATACAGATTTATGGGCGTGTTATGGATGCAGTCGGGGGTTAAAAGTCAGATAATGTACGAGCTGAGTTATGAATGTTTACAACACGGATTCCACTTAAAGGTCCATTCTCTGCTGACTGTATTGCCAAGGGAAACATACGACTCTGCACACCAGAAAATGTTATCTCCCTAGAAGACTTCTTCTCAGTCTGCACAAGAACAATTCACGTGGTATATATGTTACAGTCAAAGCTGGAAATTAGTCATTCTCCGGGAATGCCTGACGGTAAAAATGACAATCAGGCAAACCCAGTAAATCAGAGGCTTCCATTTTCAGTCATTCTCTGGGAATGCCTGAAATTTTTGGAAATGACTAATTTCCAGCTTTGACTGTAACATATACACACACATGTTGCACAACAGCGATTGGCTAAACTCAAACAAAAAGTTGTAATCTCTCTCCAGTGGTATTGCCCTGTGCTATTTCTACAGGCATTTAGTCAGGCTGCATGAACGATCCTGGTGTCCTGTCAAATGCAGACTTGTGTGCCTCGACAAAAACAGCAGTAACTATCACAGTGGTATTTTGCTGGTGTAGTTGAACGTGCGGTATACACTGAACGCCCCAAAATTGATTATTTTAGCTGTGCGTGTATTTATATGCAAACATGCATGTGACATATACCCAATATGAATTAATCAGCTGAGGGTCGGAGTTGATCAAGTCAGCGACGTAAAAATTATGCAAGCACCAAGGGAGACAAACAAAGAAGTCCGCAAATACCGGCCCCCGTAGTGTACTGGTTAGCACTTCGGATCATGGACCGGGAGACCCTGGTTCGAATCCTAGCCGAGGCAAGCGGGATTTTTCCTACCTAGGTCGACTCCTACCCAGAGCGGGTGTGCTATGGGCCCAATGGGGAGCCTGTTGCCACACAGCCGAGTTTCACCCACTTCACGGGTGCGACTTTGGGGGTGCTTCCCTTAGTATGACACGTCTTATGATGTGGATGATTACACGGCCGGCACCGCAGGTGCCGTAGTTCCCGGGCCTGGTTAATGCCGGGATATTTATGACAGGAAGCGTGGAATGCGGCCCTGTCTCGCGGTCCCAAACTACATGGACCTCCATCATCTTACTGTCATTCTCATCTCCATCATCATGCATAATAAAAATTGTCCCAGTTTCCGAGTCCTCCGTGTGTTCCACCCATGACCTGGGAGGAACACCACTGGAGTTGGCAAAGAGTTGGGGCAGCAAAAAAAAAAACAAAACAAAACAAAAAACAAACTCCGCAAACCAGAGAATGTCACACCAATACTCACAGTTAGCTGCAACGCGTCATCAAACCCGAAAACTGTAACAGCCCCACTGTTTTATATCCCAAGGGTCTGCCCTCTGGGCTGAGCATGATAACGAAGGAGTTCCCAGCAACGATCATTTATCAAAGGTCGCGCAGCACACGACCGGATAAACTGCCCTGTCTCCTGGTTGTCCTTCCTTAGCTTGGTGGTCTCCCCTCCTACCCAGATGACGTCGCTCCCTCGATCGATTGTTTCCCCTGAACGACTCATACCAACGACGCCATCAGATAACTCTCGCCGATAAGAATAATATTTTAGGGGGGGAAAGGAAAGAATGGAAATCATCTCGGGGTTTTAGTAGTCATGCACCTACATAGAATGGGGCAGAGCTGTGACCAGAGTTATTTCAGATTCCCATTCTCTTCGCTAGAGCATGAAGGTTTTGTGTTTCAGGTAATTTCTGCTTTGGAAATGTTAAGCCTACTCAATTTAAAAATAAACGCAATTCTAAATTCCAAAACTGTTTTTTTTTTTTTTTTTTTTTTTTAAAGCTGAGCTGACCTTTCGCACCACTTGATTGGAATGTGTTCATGTCCAGTGTGTGAAGAGAATGCGTGTGATTCACGTGAGTGTGGGTGTTGGGTTCAGCTCGCGGCGCTTTGAGCCAATTCAAGAAACTGGGTAAGGCGCTCACACAATAGATGTACACAGTTATCAATATTATTATAATCATCATCGTCGTCGTCGTCGTCATCATCATCATCATCATCATCATCATCATCATCATCATCATCATCATCATCATCATCATCATCATCATCATCACCACCATTTTCTTAGGTTTGGGTTAATCTGTTTTCTGGTCGTGTTAATAAGTGAAAATAACCTTACTTCCGGCCTTATTATCCCTGGATTCTTTACTAAGAGAAATGCCGGTGTGGACCGTACAAGTATAGAATATTTATCCTGAATATTGTCCACTGTGGGTTACAAATGATAGGGCATACTTCTGTCCGTACTGGTAAGAAAGGAATCGGACATTTCGAAAATGAATCGGTCTTTGACCGATTTACAGCCGTGGGCACGACTTGAATGCTTAATACTTCTCAAAAACACGAATGACTGATCGTGTGAACGGATCATACCAAAGGTAACATTTCTTTAAAGAGACAGGTTAAAAAAAGGAAGATGAATTCTATCCATAGTTGAAACTTTAAGGGGGGGAAAAAAAACTCAGAAGACATCCTTCAGCCCAGCACATTTCTTCCCAACCTGTCCATCTCTTTTTAGGATTTTGCAATTCAGAGAAAGGTAAAACCCTGAAACTTGACATTTCCTGAAACGAGGATTCGATAGAAACCTGCCAAAAAAAAAAAAAAAAAAAACCCAAAAAAACCAGGACACTGCCAGGTTTTAAAAGTGGATTGAACTAATTCAGCAGCACCAAAACTGCCTGAAAACACATCAAGGACACTATTTGTCCATCAGATAAGCTATCAAAATCACTCTTGATTAGTTCTTGATTTTGATAAGTGAACGTATTACTGTTCAACGCCGCGCTGGTGACGTCTATTCTATGACTGATCATCTGATTTGGAAGCAAATCTCTAACATGTAAAATGCGTATGAAAGGGGGGCGACATGAAGCAGGACGGAACTATGTGCATCATCGAAGATCAAATGAAATCTCTCTCTCTCTCTCTCTCTCTCTCTCTCTCTCTCTCTGAGGAGCTGGGATAGCCGTGTGGCAGAGCGTTGGACTCTCAATGCTCGGGTCGTGAGTTCGAGTCCTGGCTGGGGCCAAATATTTGTGCTGGCTTTTTTTTTTTTTTTTTTTCTTTTTTTCGCGTGGCCCCGTCTTTGATATCACCTTTACGTGGTGAAAAAATGACGTTAAACTCACAGACCCCCCCCCCCACCCACCCACCGCGTCTCTCTCTCTCTCTCTCTCTCTCTCTCGGGATGTGTGTGTGTGTGTGTGTGTGTGTGTGTGTGTGTGTGTGTGTGTGTGTGTGTGTGTGAGAGAGAGAGAGAGAGAGAGAGAGAGAGAGAGAGAGAGAGAGAGAGAGAGAGAGAGAGAGAGAGAGGCAATATCTTCAGCTCTATATACCAACAGCTGTGCCACGGCTGGATATTGGAAGACTGTAAAAAATGAATGAATTTCTGTGCCAGATTCTTTTTCGGGAAATGAAATGTACAGTGGAAATTGCGGAAGGCTTTTTTATGTTTTTTTTTTTATTGATCTATTCTTCATTTGTTTTTCCAACTGCCTTTACGGAATCCAGTGGCAAGCAAGCGCACAGCTGGGCCATGCGCAGTAGTAGCATAGGTATTGATATCAAGGCATTGGTATCAAACTATTAGTTCCAAGTTATTGGTATCAAGATATTGGTACCAGGATATTGGTATCAATGTACTGGTATCAAAGTGTTGGCCTCAATGTATTTGTACCAAGGTATTGGCTTCAAGTTATTGGTATGAAGGTATTGGCATGAGGGTATTGGTATCAAGGCATTAGTTTCAAGGCATTGGTGTCAAGGCATTGGTATCAAAGTATTGGTATCAAATTTTGGTATCGAATCATTGATATCAGGCTATTGGTTCCAAGCTGTTGATATCAAGGTAATGGTGCCCAAGCATTGGTATGAAGGTGTTGGTATCAAAGCATTGGTATCAAGCTATTGGTTCCAAGATATTGGTATCAAGTGATTGGTATCAAGTGATTGGTATCAAGGGACTGTTACTGAGTCATTATCATGAAACATGAATCAGAAATAAGTTTTGATGAGCAAACTTTTATGATGGGCGATTGATGGCTGAGCCTTTGATCGGAGGTTCCCGTGACGAATGAGTTAAATTAATTGAGGGAACACATTTCCAACTTTTAGATTTGATTTCTCCGACTATGGCCAATGGGGCGCAAGGACATGATTGTATGTATCACAATAATGTTTGATGGAACTGTCAGAAAAAACAGCAATAATGTGTTTTTGTGTTTCATTCAGCTTGGACTTACACACACACGAACAAGGTGATGTATGGAAAGAGTTCTATAATTGAAAACAATAAAAGAGGGAAATTGCATCCAGATTATCCAGTTGTATCCAAACTGTATCAAAAGAAGTCGACCACAAATGGACCAAAAACTATTGCAGCTCTACTTTGATTTCAAGTCCTTCTAAAATCCATACCGCTTAAAGCCAACTTTCGCTTAAAAGAACTATACAAACAAAACTATAAAACACAAGCCTGATCTTGGAGAAACGAAGAAACAACGAATAAACTTCTGTTTCTGTTAAAAAGTTGTGCTTTCTCTCACATCAACGTCCCTCGTTCCTATCTAACTTTCTGCCCATAACGTTCACTCCATTTTTTCTACAGGACAGATATAGAAGGTTCTCCATGCGACATAACATCAAAACAGGAATCCAGTTTTGGATACAAACGGAGGCGTGATATTCAGTACTACGTGACATGAATAAAATCCAATCCTTCTGCCATGACTGCATATATTCTGGAGGCCTAGCCATCCGCGCATAACTCATATGTTGAGTTCGTTGTTAGGATGACAGAAAGTGTCCTTCGTAAAACTCGATGGAAGCATCACAGGGACGAAATGATGGAATCTGTATGAAGATAAAGGGAATTTACATTCATTGAAAATCTGAAATTGTCGGAATACCTTGTCAAGTCGGTCGTATAGCTGTGATTGAAAAGGCGAGAGAGAGAGAGAGAGAGAGAGAGAGAGAGAGAGAAGAGAGAGAGAGAGAGAGAGAGGGATTTACGTAAGATCACGTATAGGGTGATTTCAAAGACGGGGCAACGAGAAAAAGGCCAGAACAAATTTTTGGCCCCAGCCCGGGAATCGAACCTCACGACCCGAACATTGAATGTCCAATGCTCTACCGCTCGACCGTCCCTGCTCCCCAGAGAGAGAGAGAGAGAGAGAGAGAGAGAGAGAGAGGTTTTTTAAATCACCGTGGTAGCTGACAAAAAACCTCAAAGTATCCACGGCAACCACCACGTTCAGTGTGTGGAAACAAAGATAATTCAATCATGTGCAGTTCTAGTGCAGCTGACCTTGGGCCGGTGTTACCAACAACAACAACAACAACAACAACAACAACGACAACAACAACGAAAACAAGACCTCTCCAGATGGCCTCCCCACGCCTACACCCATTGCCATGCACCTTACCACTCGATTACTCGAATAATAGAAAGGGTTGTTAATGCACGCTTGGAAAGGGAAAAAAAATCTATAGACAGGGCCTTTTAGCAGATCGTGCCATCCGTATCAACAAAGGGAAGTCGGCCAGTGAGGAATGAACTACGTAAGCACGTGTAAACACGCACTGATTACGCCCTCGAGAAAACGTAGAGAAAGCTCGCTGCTGAATGAGTGCACCTCTTGGCTTCCGCTATGCGCGGGTCGTCTGGAGTTTAATCCCAGAAGGGATGCAATACACTGTGGTTTTCTTGTTGTTTCCGTCCAGCCAGTCCGCATTCGTTCTGATTGCCAAAAAGTGGATTTTTTTTCTTTGTCGTTGTTGTTGTTTTTAGGAATCAGATTTTTCTGCAGGTTATGTTGATTTTTTCTTTCCGCTTGTTTTTTTAAAGCTTCCTCTTTGTTCGCCCCGCCATTTATGTTTCTTTATTCAAATCTCAATTCAATTCATTTCATTTATTATCCCAGTCTGGGCAATTTGTTTTTAAACAGCGGCACTAAACACATAAACAGACATCACAATATATATATATATATATATATTTCCTACTTTCTAATCATTCTATGGCCCGTTTGAACAAATATTTTCAATGTACAGTGAGGTTTTTTTTTTTTTCATAATTGATACTTTATTAGATTCGTTGTTTGTTTTTATGTTTTGTTCTGCCTTCCTTTTTACCTTTGTTGTACCCCACCCCCCCACCCCCACGAACACACACACACACACACACACCACACACACACACACACACACACACACACACACACACACACACACACTGTCACCAAGCATCAATGTGCAGTAGACAAAGTTCAGACCTTGTCATCGGCTGTGCCATTGTGACAAGTTTGGCTTTCTAACATTTAGACTTCCTGCGAAGAAGCATCACCCGTATGTGGTGGAAAATGACGTTAAAACCCCAAACACCCACCCCACCCTCCTGCGAAGAAGCAACATGTCAACGTTTGTTTCACATGGACTGTCCTGAAGACAGGCGACAGAGGGTGATACCACACACACACACACACACACACACCACACACACACACACACACACACACACACACACACACACACACAACACACCACACACGCACGCAACGCACGCACACACACACACACAGAGCACGCACGCACGCACGCACGAAGACTCGTTACCAAGCATTAATGCGCAGTAGACAAAGTTCAGGCCTTGTCATCGGCTATACCATTGTGACAAGTTTGGAGTTTCTAACATTTAGACTTCCTGCGAAGAAGCAAATGTCAATGTTTGTCTCACATGGACTGACCTGAAGACAGACGACAGAGGATGAAATAACACACACACACACACACACCACACACACACACACACACACACACACACACACACACACACACACACACCACACACACACACGCGCGCGCCCTTACTTAAAAACGAGTTTGTTAGCGTACAGCTTTATCGTCTCCTGGTGCATGTAAAAGGCTATACACGCTTATCAAACACATGGCGTTCAGGCCCAGAGCTGTATGTTGTGTCTTTGATACTGAAAGTCGAACGGTGAATTTTGTAAGCTGAAAGTCCACCTAGATAAACAAGAACAGACTTGCTGACGCGCGCGCGCGCGTGTGTGTGTGTGTGTTGTGTGTGTGTGTGTGTGTGTGTGTGTGTGTGTGTGTGTGTGTGTGTGTGTTCGTGGGGGTGGGGGGGGGGGGTACAACCAAGGTAAAAGGAAGGCAGAACAAAACATTAAAACAAAAAACGAATCTAATAAAGTATCAATTGTAAAAATGTCGCTGTACATTGAAAACATTTGTTCAAAAGGGCAATAGAATGGTGTGTGTGTGTGTGGGGGGGGGGGGGGTGGCGGCGTGGAAGAACAATGGGAGGGGGTTGAGGTAGGTCGAAATTACTCGAGAACAGAGACGAAGGAAGCCACTACACCAAGTTAATACCAGCCAAAAGAAACGTGCAAAGCACTGGAAATGAGAACTCCAACACAACACGCAGAACTCAGACCATCAACTTCTCCACCTCACGCTAGCAACAAGAACTTTACAATTTTAACATCGTAATTACATTCTTACATCAGATCTGTTTCCCACCAATGCCCTTTTCGTGGTCATTTCTCGGAGCACTCGTTTTAAATGGTGAGAATTATAGTTGTATTTCTGTCTTCGCAGTAAGGTTTAAAGTCTTACTTTGTGTCGTTATTCGCTAACGCGGACTTGGGGAAGCTGGGACATTTCGAGTGGTAAAGCGTCGGACTTTCAATGCTCGGGTCGAGAGTTTCGAATCCAGGTTGGGGCCAAATATTGGTTCTGGACTATTACTCGTTGCCCCATAATTTATGTTGCGCAAAGTCCTCAAACCCCCTTGCCAAGATTTTAAAAAAGGAATAGCAACAGTTTGCCATGGATACGTCTTCAACCTTGACCTGCGACAGGGTGAGTGTTTTGAGATCTAACCACCCTCTATCCACCGCGATGATGAATTGAAAGACGGGAGACAGTAGAAACATAAAGCCTGTACAAATTCTGACTTTTTCAGGGTTAGATCCCTCAATCCTCCCATCTCTAGCCCGACGTTTACTTGGATGAGTCACCCAGACTTTCACTGAAAACAGCAGGTGTTGTTTGAATGGCACAGCCAGCATCGATCTAACAGATGGATGGTTTCAGTCAGGTTCTGGGTATCTTATCGGAACAAATGCGAAACAGATGGAGACCGATTGCATCTTTAAAAAAATAAATACCAAAACATTACTTCAGTCAATCGTACTCAGTCAAACAACGCGAGAGAGAGAGAGAGAGAGAGAGAGAGAGAGAGAGAGAGAGAGAGAGAGAGAGATTGCAGACACAAGTCCAATTATTTCACAATTAATCTACAAGCCGCGTGACGTTCGACTCCTTTTTGATGTTGCTGTTGTTGCTGTTGTTGCTGTTAAAGCTTTGTTTGTTACTCAGGCAATCGGTATCTAACGGTTTAATATCGCCACTACAGGGGGCAAGTCCAGACTGCCCAAGAAGGTTGTGACAGAAAGGTACAGCTGCCCCAACTGTACAGTCCACCTGAACACTATTCAATCCCAAAGACTGACAATTCGACCACATTTGACTTTTGCTTCACTATAATGGACAACATCGTTTTAACTTGCTGAAGGGTGACATCAAATACCGGGACACATTATTATTATTATTATTATTTTTACTCACAGCCGGGATTCGAACTCACGACCCGAGCTTTGAAAATCCAACGCTTTACCAACACGGCTATCCCAGTGTAACATGCGGGATGCACCCTCCCTCCCCCGCGCCATATACTCTGGGGCGCTTCCTGCTTAAAGCTGGATCTACTCCCTCTAGTCAATGGTAGAGCGTTGGACTTCTAATGCTCGGGCCGTGAGTTCGATCCCGGCTGGGGCCAAATATTTGTGCTGGCTTTTTTTTTATCGTTGCCCCGTCTTTGATATCACCCTATGTGGTGGAAAAGGACGTTAAACCCCCAAACACCCATCTCTAGTCTACGCCAGATATACCCCATCCTCACACGCCAGATTCACTCCAAAGCTGAAAACTCTACTAGTAAAACAAATCGCTAGTCAGCACGTGGCTTAGGCTAGAGAGACAGTAAATCAAATCAAATGAAACAAACCTGTATTATCCCAAGAGGAAAATTCGGTCTTGGTGGACATAAAACAAAAAAAGCAAACAATGCAAGCAACATGAAAAACACACAAACGAATATAACGCACTTATATAACGCACTTAAAATCAGATGAAGATTTCTATGTAGTATCACTTAAACTAATTCGTAATATTTCATAATGTGCATCGTTTAAAATAGTTCATCCAGATTCATAAAGCGGGCAGCGCCCAGGAGTTGTATATGGAGCTAAACCGCCCACCTTCTCCCACTGAGATCCAGGGGTGGTTGGGTGGGTGTTTGGGAGTTTAACGTCGTGTTCAGCCTCATTAGGGTGATATCAAAGACGGGGGCAACGATGAAAAATTCCAACACAAATATTTGGGCCCCAGCCGGGATTCGAACTCACGACGACCCGAGCATTGAAAGTCCGACGCTCTACCATTCGGCCACTCCGGTTCCCCTCCCGAGCAATGAAAGTCCAACGCTCTACCATTCGGCCACCCCGGCTCCTCCCCACTGAGATCCAAAATTGCAAAGCGGGCGAACGTCAACATTACGAAGCACGTAACAGTGCTTGCTCGGAGTCGGAGACGTATGTTGACTGTGCTCGTCTTCCAGGAAGCGATCGCAAAAAAAAAAAAAAAACAAAACCAAATGCAATTACGCGCCAGACAGAAAACGAATACAATAGCCCCCTTGGGCAAGTCAGCATACCAGACGATCGACGATCATTCTGCGCTTCCACAGCCCGTTATATACCACTCCCAAGCTTTCTGGGAGCATTCGACCCAAATCCGGCGCCAGGCAATGCACTGAACGAAGTTCGCCACACTCATCCAAAGACGTTTCTCTGCAAAACTGCACGCGCGCCGATTTCGCCTCTCTTCTCATCTCTGTCGCGGTTGATAATCACCACGGCGCGCCAAGCAAGGTCGATTCGTCGTCCCATCAGTGCACTGCGAGCGTGACTCGTAAGCAGCCAAAAACCTCTCCGCCGCGCGAAACACGCGAAGCAGCCGAACTGGAACGGAAGCACTACGTCAACAATTGATCAAATTCGCAAAGTAGTTCCCGGGAAACGTGGGTGGGTGGGTGTTTGGGGGTTTAACGTCCTTTTCCACCACGTACGGGTGATATCAAAGACGGGGCAACGATGAAGAAGTCAGCACAAAATACGGGATACGAACCGGGATACGAACTCACGACCCGAGCATTAGAAGTCCAACGCTCTACCATTCGGCCACCCCGGCTCCCCCTATATACTCTGATTAATGTCGGTTTAGCTGTACATCATTATCGTGTTGTTAACAGAGTTCATAGCAGCTTAGTTATCTGTATTGCCTAAGACATGGAAAAAGGACACCGGTAGATACATTGACGCTTTCCCGTCAATTTCCCCTGCTGTGGCTGAGACTAGAGGGTGGTGACGTCACAGTCGAAGTGACCTGCGTGGTTCCTCTCGTGAATCTGCGAACCGGTAGCTGAGCTGATCTTTTGCACCACATGAGTGCAACGTGTTGATTCCTATGAGAAAGAGAATGTGTGTGATTCACGTGAACGTGTTCGCTTTCGTTCGCAGCGGTTTGAGCCGAGAAAATTGGGTACAGCCCCTGCACAATACCCTTGATGATGATGATGATGATGATGATGATGATGAACAATTGTACGACTACTCTCCAAAGGAGTGATCCGATTTCTGTGGGTATCGTGTCGGGGGTGAGAGGTCACGGAGCATGCGTGCACCAGATTGTGAAGTTTGCCCCACGCAGTCATTTAGAGGCGTTTCGCTGGTATACTGGTGAAAGAATGGGACTGATGCTCCCTGTAGAACAATAATATTATGTGATCTGATTGCTGCGGGTATCGCGTCAGGGGTGAGACGTCACGGAGCATGCGTGCTCCAGATTGTTTAGTTCTCCCTAGTCCATCTCTCAGAATAGTTTTGTTGGTATATCTTTAAAAAAAAAAACCCCCAAAACCCAAAACAATCGCATCGCAGCTGTCTGTAGGCGCTCCACTCAGAGCAGAACAAAGGAGTGGTCCAGTCGCTGCGGGTATGGTGTCAGGAGAGATCACCAAGCATGCGTGTGCCGGCGGATTGTGGCTGAATGTCTGCAGAGTCAGTGTGCGGAATGTGTATATTGGTAACTACAGCGCAGATAAGAATGATACACAACCAGCTGACGGTCGAGTGAATGCAAACTGCACGCCTCGTGACCACAAGCTGCTGCTCTTCACAGACTATAAACACTTGTTCACGTGCGGCTCGGGGGTGTCAACGTGACCGCAGATCACATGGAGTTCATGACTCACCATACCTGTATTACACTGAAATGATGACGCATTTATGTGAGCTCCACACACACGCGCACACACACACACACGCACACACACACACACACACACACACACACACACACACACACACACGAGAGAGAATCAAGAATCAAGAATCAAGAAAACTTTATTTTCCAACGGTAGAGGTAGTTAACGTGAAACAGTCAATTTTCATACCTGCCGTTGCTATTTCTAGTAATATCTACCTAAACAGAAACACACACACACACACACACACACACACACACACACACACACACACATGTAATGCAACAGGGAAAAAGCAAAATAGCAATAAAACCATAGGAAATGAAACTACACTCTACTAAGACAGGAACAGTAATTTTAAAAAGCGTGATGAACAAACCAATTACAAGTAGGAATACATGTATGAAAAACCATAGGAAATGGAATTATACTCTACTAAGACAGGAACATTTAAAAATCGTGATGAACATACCAATTACAAGTAAGAATACATGTAGGAATGGGCGAGAATCAACTGTGGGAAGATTAACATCGTGTGACATAAGATATATGAAGAAAAGCTGTTTGAAATTTGCTACAGAGCATGCGTGTTTAACATGAGCTGGAAGACTATTCCATAATGCCGCTCCAGAAAATGAAAGACTGCTTTTGAAAATGTCAATTCGAGGCTTTGGAATGATACACAGGTTGTTTGAACTGCCATATCGGGAAGCTGAGCGGTGGCAACAGTCGGATAAATAGTTAGGAGCCTTTCTGTTCCATAGCTTATACATGAAAATTCCTTTGTTGTATAGCAGGTGTTTTGACAAGGGAAGAAGCTGCAGCTGGTTTAGCTTTTCATCAGCTGTAAGATGAGGATTCGGTAAAAGTAGCTTTGCTGCACGTCTATGAAGGGAGTTAAGCCCCTTTAAATGAATGTGGCTGCAACCATCCCACACCGTTGACGCATAGTCCAAGTGAGACCGTATGTGCGCGTTATAGTACATTTTGCGACTCTCCAAGTCAAGGAAATGCCGCAGTTTGGAAAGGGCGAATAGCTGTCTGGAAAGAGTTTTGCCTAAGGTGTTAGTGTGGGCTTTCCAACTAAGCTGATTATCAATTGTGATGCCGAGAAGACGATGTTCGCACACCTGCTAAGAGAGAGAGAGAGAGAGAGAGAGAGAGAGAGCTACACTGGTGGAAAGCCGTAACGGAAATCCTAGAAAAAAACACGAAGAAACACACACACACACACACACACACACACACACACACACACACACACACACACACACACACACACACACACACACACACACACACACCATCATCACCACAACCACCACCACCACCACACAACGAATTCTTCCCAAAGATTTGCAACACGTAAGCCCACACTGACTCACTGCAACTTTGATTCCAGTTTCAGTAAGGTTTCAAGTGTTTCTTTTGTACATCCTGTTGACTTGTTGACTGTCGATGTGCATTTTGAACGTGAATTTAAATGCTTAAAAAAAACGAAACAGGGGGAACAACAACAGCAACAACAAACACCATTTTGCAATGAAAAACAAACGAACAAACAAACAACAACAAAAGCCCAAAAAGCAAAAACGAAAGCATTCTAATTACCTCAAAGTACTTTTCTTTGGTTTACCTTTCACTGAATAGGCGCACGTGCAATCTGGGCCCGCATGTGAAAAGTCGGGGTTAGGGAGTTTAGCCCCGGGCTAGAGTCTAACCTCAAACTAAACTAGCTCTAGGGTTAAATTTTCTGGGTTTTTTTTTTTTAATTAGGAAGCGGGTCCATTCCAGCAAGGTGCCTATGCCTTTATAGAAGGATTTTTGTCTTTCTTTCTTCGCTTCCATTTTTATTTCATTTTGTTTTAGGGTTTCTTTTGTCGTAGTCTGGGTTAGGCCCGTAGCCGTGGGTTAAATTAACCTCGAGTTTTACATACGGGCCCTGTGCGTTAATTTTATCTCCGCCGTCCATCAAATAGAACAGCGTTTTGCCTTTGGTCTGTCCAGATCGCCTGCGTTTTTGATTGGGGAAACACCCGTGATGGTAAACACCAGCTTAACTTGATCACCGCACTTTGTGCCAATACATATACCAGTGGGACAGCAAAACCACGAAAACTATCTACAATCTAGTGGTGGCATAGCATGAATCATCGTTACATGACCACACAAAACTAACGCCAAGGAACTCGTCATCAACAACAAAATAGAATTAGCTGCAAAAGATACCATCGAATGGATTAGGCTTCTTTCATACCTTTCTGCCTGCAGCCAAAAGTCCATTTATTTGCCTTTCAGAGAAATTCTTCCCTCGCCTTCTCCCTCGCTCGTACACCATTCCCATTCCCCGCAGTGCCCAGGAATATCTGTGTAATTTCATCAAACTCCAGTGTTCCAGCTCGCTTACCCTTCCGACGGAAGTGCGTAACACTTTTACGAGTGGTCAGATCATAATCACGCATATACAGTCATCACAAAAAGTTAAGGACCAGTCAACATAATGGGTGACAGTTTCAATAAATCAGAAAAAATAAACGAATAAGATTTTTCCCGTAAAAATCGGTAGCAAGGTTAAGGGGTAATTAGTGAACATGGCGACCACTGTGTGGATGGCACGTGCGCGTCACACAGCATGCTTGGCGCGTTTGAAAATCTGCAATTTCGGCAAAACTAGACCGAGTTTCAGTGTTCAGTGAGCGATACCTGGGGCTTTCTGCACGGCAAAAATGAGATGCAGGTCAAAGAATGCATCCCTGGTTATGAACTGTGCTCATTTGTTTGCCTACATAAGCCGCCGTTTCAGCGATGTTCAGCACTACACCAGCATGCCACCACGACAAAAGTTGAATGATATTTGCAAGTGGTCCTTAACTTTTTGTGAAGGCTGTATTATGTGTTTACTTGTACAGTCTTCACAAGATGTCAAGGACAACTCGCGACCCTCCTCTCTTCCCCCCCCCCCCCCCCCCCCCCCCGTATTTCTGACTCATCGAAGATGCAGTGATGATGTCCTATTGTTTCTCCGTGCCTGCTGATAAAAATTAAAAGTGAGCTTTCATCAAAAGCCAAAGCTTCAGCCTTTCACACGCGCATCGCCATTTTACTGTGAAGCGTGTTCGGAGGATTAATTTTGATCCAATTTTGGACATTTTCCCTGAATTATTCAAGCTGTGTCATGAATCCCTTAAGTGCACGACCATTTACTCCCCCCTCCCCCCCCCCTCCCCCCCCCCTTGTTTTCACAATGTAGTTATCACGTATTGTTAACACGACTGTGAAACTAGGTTAATGGATCTTCGCAGTTTTGCTTTCCTTTTTTGTATAGCAAACTATGGCCATTTTACAACAGCACCCAGGGGTTGGGTGTGTGGGTGTTTGGGAGTTTAACGTCCTTTTCCACCACGTATGAACAACACCCGGAATGAAAGGCGGTCTTTGACTTTTTGTGGACTATAGTATATAGTGCCTTTCACACCTATCCCGGGTTCCACCATTCATCTTCACTGCAAACGAGCTGGGGCATCGGAGCGTGAAAAATCAATTTGTAGTCCTAATGCACCAAGGTGTTAACGCGATAAGACGAGGGGAAATACCAGATTCTGTTTTGTTCAGACCGTGGGGAGTTTGTAGAAAATGTAGGCCACACCGACCGACCTTACATTGATGGAAAAGTGTGACATCTAGTTAACTGCCTGTTTGTGAGACTAGTAAAGTGCATGCACACAAGGTGCTGAAGGAAATCCCGATGTGTTTCT
Organism: Batillaria attramentaria; assembly: GCA_018292915.2. Classification (NCBI taxonomy): domain Eukaryota; kingdom Metazoa; phylum Mollusca; class Gastropoda; family Batillariidae; genus Batillaria; species Batillaria attramentaria. The sequence goes on along the minus strand of JACVVK020000495.1, from coordinate 103,073 downwards.
GGTTCTATGTGATTAATGGGGGTTGGCAGGGGAGTGGAAGGAGGGGGGGGGGGGGGTGCGAAGGACTGAGCCCGGGTGATATCAAAGACAGGGCAACGAGAAAAGAGAGAGACAATGAAACTTTATTTTTCAACGGTAGAAATTGTAGCACACGTGCCAGTTTAAAACTTGCCGTTGCTAAACTACAAAATGAAAGTGTAAAACAAGTGCAGAGTCAAGAGACCCCCCCCCCCCCAAGAACAGAACCCTCCCCCCCCCCCAGAGAGAGAGAGAGAGAGAGAGAGAGAGAGAGAAAGAGAGAGAGAAACTCTGGACAATTGTTTAGCCCCCCAGCCGGGATTTGAACTCACCGGCCTAAGCATTGAAAGCACAACGCTGCGGCACTTGCGCCGGCTTGACTATCCCGCGGCTTTCTCCCCCCCCCCCCCCCCCACACACACACACACTCCGCTCCCTCTCTTCCCCACCACCACCCACAACAATAGAGAAAACAAAAAATGCATAGTGTTTACCGTAAGCGTAACGCCTCTACGTTTGCCATGCAAAACAGTCAACCCCCCAAAAGCGCAGGTATGCATGTAATTCTGCAGCGGTCGTTGGCAAAGTTGCTGTTTGCGCAACAAATCGCTGTGACAGGTCTGATCGGTGGGACCGGCTGCACACGTGGTCCTGTGAATACACGGCGTCTGATTTTGATTTATTACGGGGGAAATGCAGGCACACACATTCTGTTAGCGCTGATTCCGTTTTCAGCTGGTTGCCCACAAGTGTTGCTCTTGCTCAGGCGATCCGGCGGGCTATATGTCAAAGCAGATGCCGTGTTATCTGGTGAATTTTTTTTTCAAGGATCGTGATTAGTTTTGGAAGAAATGCCCGCAATGAATCATCGTTACATGCCCACACAAAACTAACGCCAAGGAACGGTTTCTCTAAGTGCAGCCACACTGACAGATGAAGGCGACCTGGGGATATCGTAGCTGGACGTATATTGGCAAAGACATCAAGCTGTTCGACCAATAGTAAATTTGCGCAGGAGTGTAATCCGGCCCTCCCGCCCCATCCCCGTACTTCCCCCGTCCCACCGTTAAATCACAAGAAACGTTTCTCTTAGTCTTGTGCCCAGGATTACGTATTTTGCAACTTCTTGTATCGAACTGGGAACAGTCGTGTGTGTGTGTGTGTGTGTGTGTGTGTGTGTGTGTGTGTGTGTGTGTGTGTGTGTGTGTGCGCGCGCTCGGTCGCGCGCGAGCACTTGTCAGTGCAAGCTACTTAACATCAGTGATAAATTTAGTGACAAGAGAATGTGTGGGTCTCTCAATCCATTCTCAGGAGCTTGCGCCGTCTCACCCTTGGGCCGTGTGTGTGTGTGTGTGTGTGTGTGTGAGAGAGAGAGAGAGAGAGAGAGCTCACGCTCGCGCATGCGACTTAACCTAATTCCTCCCCCCCCCCCTCCTTCGCCCCCCCCCCCTCCCAGTGACAGGATAGGCCCTGCGTGTCTCTCAACCCATCCCCGAGAGCTCAGGTCATCCAGCTCTTGGGCCTTGCCCTCGTCCTCACACAACAGGCCTGTGCCGGATTACGTAAAGAGCTGTGACAAATCTGGACAAGACACTCGACAGAAATCCGACACGGAACAGCTAACTATATGTATAGGGCGCACTTTACTAGAAGCGCAGGTATGACATGTCGTAGTGTTTGTGCACCGAGATGGCTTCCTAGATTTTTTTTTTCTCGGGCAACAGCCGAGACTCTCCCACAGTGCTGGTCAAACTTGAGGAAGTGCAATTGTTGTTTTCATGCTGCTCCTGTTTTTTGTTTGTTTGTTTGTTGGTTGGTTTTTTGTTGTTGGTTTTTTTTTTGGGGGGGGGGGGGGTCGGTCGGGGGAGGGGGGTGTTTCGTTTTTTTTTTTTTTTTTTTTTTGGGGGGGGGGGGGATTTTTTGTGGTGGTGATTCGAACTCACGACCCCACCAGTGGCGGCATAGTGCTATGCCTCCGCAAATTTGACACCACTGCTAATTAAGACTGGAAAAACATGCTTGCTTAGCTCGCCATATATTGATGTTTGGTTCAACAGGAACCCGGCCAATCATAACCAGCAGCATATAATTCGATACAAATTCTTATGACCCTTTCCTACGTATGTCTGTATGAAATATAAAGTATGGCTGGATGGGTACAAGAATAATATCCTCCAGAATATTGCTAGTGTCCGGCTGGAAAATTAAGGAAGGGAAAGGATGGGAGGTAGAGCACACACACAAAAAGAAATTATCAATGATTGAATCGGCAATTCAATCCCCCCAGCAGACTTATTTAGAGGAGTCTCATGATGTTCCTCCCCCCGCCCCACCCCCTCCCCCTCCTCAAGCAACACTTAGCGAGCCTCCCCAAAGTTCCAGTCCTTCAGTCCGTCCCGCTCAGGGCAGGCGGCCATTACAGGCCCCTAAATTAACGGTAGGTCGAAGTCGCCGGGGCTTTCTTTGCGGCGTCTGTTAAGTCCGAGTCAATACGATGATTTGCAGCGGAACTTAATTGACCACTATCACGACAGCGAGACGAACTGGGCGCGAGGGCCTCCGCACGCAAAGAGACCCGAGCGCGACTCCTCTCCTGGCTGGAAACGACTGGGCACTGAGACAGGCTGGTTAGACGAGCCTATAACATACACAGAGACACAAACCCTACTACGCCTCTAAAATCTTTGTGTGTGTGTGTGTGTGTGTGTGTGTGTGTGTGTGTGTGTGTGTGTGTGTGTGTGTGTGTGTGTGTTTTCTCTCCTTCTTCTTCGGTGTCCGACGGTTGTCATATCTCAATCCTGACGAAACCGTGGGCGTGGCTCGCTAAGTGTCTGAGTGTGTAACGTCCTTTTTCCACCAGTGAGACGTGCTTGGCTGACAAGCCTATACACAGAGACACAAACCCGACGCCTTTTTTCTTCTTCTTCTTCGTCTTCGGTGTCCGATGGTTGCCACGATCTCAGTCCTGACGTGGGTGGGTGTTCGGGTGTCTGAGTGTGTAACCAGTGAGACGTGCTGGGTAGACGTGCCTACGTAGAGATACAAACCTGATGCCTGTAATGTCTTTTTTTCTCTCCTTCTTCTTCGGTGTCCAATGGTTGTCACGATCTCAGTCCTGACGAAGCCGTGGGTGGGTGTTTTAGCGTCTGAGTGTGTCCTTTTTCCGCCAGTGTTACGTGCTGGGTAGACATGCCTACGTAGACACAAACCCTGCGCCTGTAAAAATCTTCTTTTCTCTCCTTCTTTGGTGTCCGACGGTTGTCACAATCTCAGTCCTGACTCACGAAACCGTGGGTGGGTGTTTGGGTGTCTGAGTGTGTGGCGTCCTTGCGTCCTTTTTCCACTAGTGAGACAGCCAGGACAGACGATCGAGCCAACGCAGAGGTTCTAACTCGACGCCTGTAACATCTTCCTCTTCCTCTTCGGTGTCCGACAGTTTTCACAATCTCAACCGAGGGCGGGTGTTTGGTTGTCTGAGTGTGTAAAGTCCTTTTTCCACCACACATCAACACGTATCAACGGGGCAACGAGGAAAGAAAGGCCAGACCAAATATTTGACCCCAGCCGGGATTTGACCTTACGACCCTAGCAGTGAAAGTCCAACGCTCTACTGCTCCATCGTCCCGGTTGATGAAGCCGTGAACTGAAACGTCTTTCTCAATCTTCCACTGTTTCCACGCCTGTAGATACCCGCTAGCCTGCAATTTATTTATTTATTATTACTTTTTTCTGCCCCAACTCTTTTGCCAGTTCCGGGTAATGGGTGGAATCCACGAAGGGCTCGGAAGCTGGGGCAATTTTTATTATGCGTGAAGATGTAGATGTGGATGATGGTAAGATGATGCTATGGAGGTCCGTGTGGTTTGGGACTGCGGGACAGGTCCGCATTCCACGCTTCCTGTCATAAATATCCCGGCATTAACCAGCCCCGGGAACTACGGCACCTGCGGTGCCGCTAGCCTGCAATTTATACTTGTATATATATCTACATTAAAAAAAAAAAGATAAACTGTAAGTGTATACACTAAAATCTCGCCGATTCGTCAAACTAGACTTGTCAGTTTGCTTGTAAATATACCCATAACCTTGCAGCTTATCTGACAGATTATATGTATATACGTTGCACACTACAACCTTTGCGGATTTCGTCAATTTAGCTATGCACACCCGCCGGTTAGCAGTTAAGTTGTTATCTGACAAAATTTAAGTCTATAGCTGGCACACTAAAGTCGGGCCGATTTCGGGGGAGCCGGAGTGGCCGAATGGTAGAGCGTTGGACTTCTAATGCTCGGGTCGTGAGTTCGTGTCCCGGCTGGTGCCAAATATTTGTGCTGGCTTTTTCATCGTTGCCCCGTCTTTGATATCACCCTATGTGGTGGAAAGGGACGTTAAACTCCCAAACCCCACCCTGGCCGATTTCGTCAAATTATGACCATTTACCGCCAATTTTTGAGTCGGATGCAGATCGCCAGCACCCTAGCTTGTGGCAGACGCCTAAAATACGCGGCATAGACGTTCGGTTTGTCAGGGTAGGTGGGTGGGTGGGGTTTAACGTCCTTTTCCACCACATGGGGTGATATCAAAGACGGGGCAACGATGAAAAAGCCAGCACAAATATTCGGCCCCAGCCGGGATCGAACTCACGACCCGAGCATTAGAAGTCCAACGCTCTACCATTCGACCACCCCGGCTCCCCCCGGTTTGTCAGACAAAAAGTCTGCATGGCAAACTAGAGGGAATTTACTGGCTGATGAATCTAATGTGATGAAACTGGCGACATTTCGGTGTGGAAACTAGAGACTTAAAATATTTACAGGCGTAGGGCCAGTTTCTCTCCGAAGTGTCGTCTGTACAGCCTGGTGAGAGCAAGAGAGTGCAAAAAGTCAAAGGCGCCTCGGCCAGCGATTTCTATGTCTGCCGCTGGACGAGACTGGAGCAGTGACCCTTGCTACGGTTGTTTCGGGGCGGCATCATCCCTGTACCGGGTCCGCGCTTCTCTTTATTTCCTGCAACGACGACCAAATCGGGCTAACCTAGACCGAGCCGAGCGAAGCGATACCTAAGAAGGAAAAAACCCCCAAAAGTACTCAGTGACAAGGAAAGTGGACAGTTGCGAACAACTTTGAGGTCCCCGTATTATTTCACAGTGAGCACAGAAGCGGTGAAAACTGTCGCATTCACCAGCACAGTACATTTTCAGCCTGTTTAGAGATTATTGCCTGCATTAGTTGACGCCCTTGCCGCAACAAGCACGCATTTTTCGTGGCAGAGCACAAAGCTGCCACGAAAAATGCATGCATGCTGCGGGCCTGTGTACGCACGGGGAACAACTCATGCAACTCATGTTTTCACCGCTTCTGTGCATACTGTGAAATAACACGGGGACCTCAAAGTTGTTCGCAACTGTCCACGTTCCTTGTCACCGAGTATTTTTGTTTTTTCCTTCTTAGGGCCCTTGCACACTGGCGTCACGCGACATTGTCGCGCCACGCGTGCAGCAAATTTTGTCGCGCGTCTACGTATGCAACCCATTGAAGCGCAAAGCGACAGGCGTAGCACGATTGAAAAATTCTGTCGCGCGGCGATAGGAACTGTTCTATTCGGCGCGCTTGACGCGCGCGTGTAGCGTGGTTTCAGCCAATCAGAAGAGCCAGCCACAAGGGCTGACTCGCCATCATCTTCTCTTCCAAGATGGCGGAATTGCGCGAAGACGAAATGTTTCGCCTCATCGACCTGTATCGTGAACAGGAAAACCTCTACAATTTTCAGCTCGATTCATATCACAGTCGACGGGTATGCCGTTTTGTTGTGTCACTCTCCGCTGACTCACACTACGGTAAATACATAAATGGAGTAAATAAAACTAGACTGACCCAACTGAACCGCCGGCCGGGGTTGTCACTGATCTCTCATCGTCCCAGTCTACGATATCATTCTACAGCAAAGCCGGGTTTGTTGTAGCTAAATTGTATCAAGTTATCGTGGCCTCGATCACCAGGCTCTATTCAGACTGCGAACAAGCAGCCTGAAGTTTATGATACGTTTCAGATCCCTAATACGTTTATGATACGTTTCAGATCCCTAATATTTCGCATTCCATCGCACACTCAGAAGCACTGACTCGTGGCGAGATCTCCGAAGCACTGCACTGACGCGGCGCGCGTTACTCCACGTGTGAGAGCCCCACTGTGCCTGAGGCACGCAAGGTGCTACACGCGTGGTGCGTGCGATGTAGCACCGACGCTTCATCATCATTAGCTTGCTTTACGTCCTATGGCTTTTGGCCCTTAAGGACAAGTTGTTCATGGCGTGTGACTTTGGCTGCTTGGCTAGGCGAGTGTCTTTGTACCGACGCTAGTGTGCACCGGCCCTTAAGTATCACTTCGCTCGGCTCGGTCTTGGTTAGTCCGAGTTGGGCGTCGTCGCAGGGACAAAGACAAGCGCGGGCCCGGTACAGGGATGGGGCGGTATGGCAACCGCGCGGAGGAAGCAGAAAAGCAATTACCAAATCTGTGTTCCACAAACAGGGCAGCGTGACCGGAAAGACAATTCGTGGGCGCTGCAGTTCCGTGGGATTTGGGGGCACAGGCAGGACTGGAGGGATTTGGCCGCTGCAGCAAGACGTACGGTTTGGTAACACGAACATTCGTGTCTGGAAACGCGGCTAAGGGCTGAAATCTTCCACAGAGGAGATTCGGCCTATAGTGGTTAAGGCGACCGCCTGTGAATTCTGAAGTACCGGGACGGGACTTGAGTCCCCAAGTGGGAGGGAGGTGAGCTGAGGTTTATTCCTTAAGAATCGAGTCCAAAATGTCTTGAGTCGTTTCTGATGCTCTTCTTGTCTTTGTTTACACACACACACACACACACACACACACACACACACACACACACACACATTAAAAAAATGTTATTTCAAATGTGCTCGTTAGACACCCGCCCCACCCCCAAACACTGACACAAACAAACAAACATACAAACGAACAGGCAGTAAATAACAACCAAGAGGAAACACACGCCCACACACACTGAAACCCAAACAGATAAAAAAGAAACAGCAGCAGCAGCAACAACAACAACAGCAACAACGACAACAACAACAACAGCGAGAGCGAAAACAACAATAGCAGTCAAATATGAAAAAAGGAAACAGTTTGGAGGGTAAAAACAGTCACACACGCTACTCCAAAAGAAAAACCTCCCAACTGATGCACCGAGAAACGACAAGTTCTGGCCTTTTTGCCTCAATTTGCTTTTTCAAGAAATGGAATATGTTTCAACCAACAGCAAAGAACAGCTGGTAAAGAAACATGAAAAATAATCCACAAACTTCAGAGTGTAAAAACAGGCGCACGAACTGCTCCAAAAAGAAAACACGCTCCCACTGCTGACGCACCAAGAATTGACAAGCACGGCGACTTAAAGATCTAAGATCCCAACAAAAGCTTTCCGAAGTGTGAAAATTTTTTACAGAGTCGACCGTGCAAGCACAGTCAACTCTGTCACAGTTACTTACACTTACGGCAATAACAGAGACTAGAAATAAAAGTATTATAGGTCTGCAATCTCAGGAAAAGGCCGCAAACATTGCGTTTATTAAAAGTGCGACTCCTTCGACTGTGCATAATCCAGGCAACTTCGTCACAGTTGCAGAGTTTTCAGCGCTTCGGTGACCCTTGTAAAACCAGAGCACGAGTTTGCCGTGACATTATTTGGCTGTTGGTCAGTGAGCGAGACACATCGCTACAGTGTCCAGCGCCGGGATGTTGGGTGCTGCACGATCTTTCTCGCTCAGTGTCAAAACGCAAACTGAGCTGTGAAATCAGGCTGCCCTTGGCTTTTATTGGGGTTTCAGAGACGCTGAAAAGTCTGCAACTGTGACAGAGTTGACTGTGCTTGCACGGTCGACTCTGTAAAAAATTTTCACACTTCGGAGAGCTTTTTGTTGGGAGCTTAGATCTTTAACGGCAAGAACAACAGCCGAGATGAACCGGGACTGGATCCCACAAACAATCGTACGAATCCTGAAATTACAAGCTGGGGCCCGCGTCTCCTCCGAAGATTGCGAAAAGTGGCGGAAGGCATCAGGAAGTGCACACCCCGAAAGACAATTCAAAGTGTCCTTAAAATTGCATGGCGCTCCGTCTAGATCTGAAATTGCTCAGAGGTTTAATGCTTGCGTGACGGGGCGACACAGAAAGTGGAAAGTGCAACGCTCTCCCTGCTCATCTGCAGCGTAAAGGGAGACTGAAACAAGACGTTCGATGATAGGAGCTTGAAGAAATAAAAAGCGCGGGGCATTTATCTTAAAAGAGCAGTGCAGCACGTGTGCAGAACCTTACCATTTCAAGAAGTGGTGGAGTACAGCTGTCCTTGGAATGCACTTATGCCGCAGATTGATTTTGGGTGTTTCACAGAACACAATTTTTCCCCCTTGCTTTCTTTCTTTTTCTTTTCATTATTTGTGGTTTTTCTTTTGTTTTTGTTTTCATTTGCTCACTCCTTGTGATTATTTTAATGAAAGCAAAGAAAGAAAGAACAAAACCGAAGCTAACAAACTAACGAATAAACATACAGGGTGAGTTTTGTAAATGAATATTTGCTCTTGACTCTTCGAGACTGGCATACAAGAAGGAAAAATGCGTTACCTCCTTTATTATGTATTTATTTTATATTCATTATCTATTTTATATTTATTTATCCATTAAATATTTATTTGTTTATAGGGGTGGGGGCATCTGTGGCTTGGTACAAACCGGACTTACAAGCGTAAAGAAACTTGAATATATTCAGTCACCCGATCAAACTACATACAACAATGCATTCTGCACAGGCCAACTGAACTTCCTACGGCTGGAGTAAAAATTATGACAGGCCTACCCCCCCCCCCTCCCCTCCCTCCAACCCCTCCCCCCCCCCCCCGCCTCCACCTCCACCCGTCCGACCTCCCCCGCCCTCCCCCACCAACCTCCCCCGCCCATCTCAGCTCTAAACACACTGGGGCAGCAGTCGACATCGTCAGGCAAATCGCATACAAAGTGGATTACACGCGTGTTGGTATTGTGGCTTTATGTTTCGATCAAGCCTGTTTGCCAGGCCCGGGACCAGACACACAAATTGCAGGGACAAATTGGAGACAATTGGAACTGTCTCACCTGAATAATAATACGAGCAACCGCGTCCATCCACCGGCACAACATGCTCCAGCGCTATTTGTCTACAGACACACACGGACACACAGACGCCACTGACGTTAAAGGAACCGAGTCCAAGGTTTCTAGGTTTCACAGACGACGTTTAATGAGCTTCACGGAAGACGATTACCAGGCTTTACGGAAGACGATTACTGGGCTTCACGGTGGACGATTTGGGCATCATAGTAGATGATTATTGGCTTCACAGAAGACGAATACTGGGCTTCACAGTAGACGATTATTAGGCTTCACAGAAGACGATCACTGGGCTTCACAGTAGACGATTATTAGGCTTCACAGAGGACGATTACTGGGCTTCAAAGTAGACGATTACTGGGCTTCACAGAAGACAATCATTAGGCTTCACAGAGGACGATTACTGGGCTTCACAGTAAAAGAATACTGGGCTTCACAGTGGACGATTTGGGCTTCACAGTACATGTAGACGATAATTCGGCTTCACAGAGGATGATTACTGGGCTTCACAGCAGACAATTACTACGCTTCAGAGAAAACGAGTACAAGTCTTCACGGAAGATGATTACCAGGCTTCATAACAACTAAGATCAATAGATTTCACAGAAGCTAGGATTACCAGGCTTCACGGAAGCTACGATTACTATGTTTCACGTGTTTGTTCGAACCAGAACGTCTCCCGCGTGACATCAGCATTACTGCGTCTTAAAAATGGCCGGTCATCTTCATCACCACCCGAGCAGCTCCGATTGCGTTTGGAGTCTAGACACCTCGGCCGGAGTGGCTTTAAGGGTTCTCCATCCATTGGCTGGGGGTGTCCAATAAAATACTTCTGAGGACACTCGTGGGGGAAACGGCGCGGATTTGCAAAGCACTTAACCTCCACTCTGAAACTGTGTAATCGTGTATGACCTTATTCTGCATTGGCTCTGTCAATAAAAACTGCTGACCAAGGGGATAAACCGTGAGTTAATGTGCACGTGAAACACGTAAAGCTTGGGGTGATTTTGAGCGTGCCGGCGTGCATGTGGTCTGGCGTGCCGCTCACTGCAAACCGTCAGTTTGACAGCTTTCATTTTGTCTCGCTGGGCCCGCATGTAAAAGTCGTGGTTAGGGTGTTCAGCCCCGGGTTAGAGTCTAACCTCGAACTAAACTAGCTATAGGGTTAATTTGTGTGTGTGTGTGTGTGTGTGTGTGTGTGTGTGTGTGTGTGTGTGTGTGTGTGTGTTGTTTTAAATCAGGAAGTGGGTCCATTCCAGCAAGGTGTCTATGCCGTTACAGAAGGATTTTTGTCTTTCTTTCTTCGCTTCCTTTCTTATTTAATTTTGTTTTGGGGTTTCTTTTGTCCTAATCTGGGTTAGGCCCGTAGCCGTGGGTTAAATTAACCTGGAGTTCTACATACGGGCCCTGGTCATGCCTAACGTACGCTTATCGTTTGATACATGTGTTTCAGGCCTCCAGCTGTGTGTGTGTGTGTGTGTGTGTGTGTGTGTGTGTGTGTGTGTGTGCCACGGTGTGTGTGTGTGTGTGTGTGTGTGTGTGTGTGTGAAGGGGGCGAATGTCTATTGAGGTTTGATGTCGGCTGTCACGCAGAGGGTTATTTCAGTCAAAGACACGGACACTGGGTAAAGCCTTTACAAAATTTAGCATCTCAGTTTCAGGGCGGGTGTTTCGGTGTTTGGGAGCTTCACGTCCTTTTTTCCACCAAGTATGGGTGATATCAAAGACGGGGCACCAAGAAACATGCCAGCACAAATCGGTGGCCCCAACCGGGATTCGAACTCACGACCCGAGCACTGAAGGTCTAACTCTACCATTCGGCTATCAGGATTTGAAATCACGACCTTTCGATGTCACAGTCAGTTCAGCGTTCAAGCAGTTGAACCACCCGATTGCCCCTGGAAGAGGTCTGTGTGAGTGTGTGTGTGGGTGTGGGGGGTGGGGGGTGGGGTGAGGGGGGAGGGGGAGTGGAGGTGAGAGTGGTAATGCCACTTTGGAGACTCTAACTCTATTTGCGACTGAGATCATGCTCCATTTAAGCATCACCAACTTTTTTAAAACCTGGCGGGCTTCAGCTGTAACAGTGAAGAAATCAGGCGTTCTGGAAGCCTAACCTACTTTTCTTGGACAACTCCGGCTATAAATAGAACAAGCACACGTGCCTATACACACCCACATACAAGCCCCTGACCTTAAATAATATAGCTCGCATCATCGAGCGGTTTTCAAGGGCACAGAGCTCGCACATTCTGCAAACTCTTTTGTTCAATGGTTTTTGTCTTTTTGTATGCTAGACGCGCATAATTGGTATTCCAGAGGACAGAAAAAGAGGAAGAAGAAGAGAAAAGAACATGAAGAAGTTTGCCCTCTTTAGTCGGAGTCTCAGGGGAGCTGGCGGGAGGGCTAGGCACGAAAGCCTGTCAGAACTAGCATCATGAGCAAAGGGTGAATCCAGTGAAAAGCTGAAGTGGCGCAATTAGGAGAAAGAGGATTGGTTCGGCGACGTCTCACCCGCCTGAAGAGTTCTAGGAAGGGAGAAGACTCTTGCGTGAAGCGCAGGCTCTCTCTCTCTCTCTCTCTCTCTGTCCTTTGGTGTCTGTCTGTGTTTATCGGGAAATTGTTGTGTTCACTTCTATTTTGTCAATGGAAATCAACTTGGCGTCTGTACATGCAAGAGTTTTGTTTCAAATACTTGGAGAGAGAGAGAGAGAGAGAGAGAGAGAGAGAGAGAGAGAGAGAGAAAGAGAATGGCAATGACAAAGATTTTATTCAGTGAAGGCTTTTGGCCTAGAACAGAAGGGGAGGCGGTGGGGTGGGGGTGGGGCTGGGGCTTGTGGAGGGCGAACATGTATACACATGCAGTTCACCACAATTGCATCTAGACGAAGGAAGTTGTGATAACAACCAAGGACAACATACAACATAAGGCCTAGAATCCTGCGAGTGAAAAAATAATGAAAACTGTAGGAAAGCTTTACGGCATACAGAACACTAATCACTGCGACAGTCTATGACTGCTCGCCAGTGTCACGACGCTGAATCGCTTTATAAACGGAGAGAGAGAGAGAGAAGAAACTAAACAAATATGTAAAAACAATGGACAAAAAAGACGAAAGAAACCATTTTAGTCGCCGCTAATAGTGAGATTTAGTAGGATTTCGTAGGAGGACTTCGCTGAGCAGCGTAACCCATTTGCATGTAAATTAGGCACATTGCGGGGTGCCATTAGCCAATCGCAGCTCGCGGCCCCTGCCATGTGAGCCTAATTTACATGTAAATGGGTTACGCTGCTCAGCGAAGTCCTCCGTACGAAGTCCTACTAAATCTCACTAATATCTATGAGCATTTTCTGATCAAACGGCACGATTCTCTCTCTCTCTCTGTGTGTGTGTGTGTGTGTGTGTGTGGATGCCCGTGTCGTGAGTTCTTTTCCGTTCGTGCTGGCCTTTCTCTCCGGCGTTGCCCCGTCTTTGATATAACCGTTGTGTGGTCGAAAAGACATTAATTCCTCAAACACCCTCTCTCTCTCTCTCTCAGCCGCGAATTAGTCTTTGTGGCTTGCGCGGCTTTAAGCCCTAAAAACTCACTCACTCTCTCTCTCTCTCTCTCTCTCTCTCTCTCTCTCTCTCTCAGTGTGACCTCAATCTCCTCTGTCCATAAAACCATTTCAGCCTGCCTACTCTATCTTCCTTCCAGCACTAAACGTGGAACGTGTCAATCAATCCTTTGTACACAATTAACCCACTCAAGCTTGTGACTTCGAAATGCCTTCCTGAATTACCATCAGGAAGTAATAAAATGGAAACAGAACTGTACAAAAACCTACCACACAGCGCTATAGTCCTGACAGGCTTCAATTACCCCGGGTCGCGCACGGCTGAGAGAGAATTAGACCAGATTAAAAAAGACCTGAACTTCTCTGACCACCAAATCAGTACAAATGGAAGGAGTGACGAAGGCTTGTTAGACGCGTCCATCCGGGGATTCGATGCAGCCTCGCTTTGGGAAATCAAGAAGGCGGCAGAGACAAACGAATCGAACTTGCGGTACCACGCTAGGTAATGGACAGAGGCGGCATCTAGGGACAAAATGAGACTCTAGACCGAAAAGAGTTTTTAAAAAAAGCAGAAGAAAGAAAGGAAAATCAGAATTGGTTTGTAACTTTTGTTAACGTCGGCTACATTATCATTGAGTTACGTCTTGTCTGGGGTATCCATTTACCAATGAAGAGATCACTCTGGCGTAGTGACGAAGGAGCGAGAATACTATAGAAAATGACAGAGTGGGCTGATTGCTTCACGGGGTTTAGCCAAAATGGATACGAGATAGATTTCGACATGAGCACCACCCGGACAGAGTGTTTCCAAACAGTAAGACCGATTGTCTCCATTTTCAAAGTTCGGTGGTCTAGTGGTTAAGAGACCTGTCACCAATGCGAGAGGTCAAGGGTTCGAGTCCCACTCGGGGCAAAGGATTTTTCCTTCTCGTATGTGGCACCGTTCATTCGGGCCGATCGTCGGGGGTTCTCTCCGGGTACTCCGGCTTCCTCCCCCTCTGCTTTGGAAATGTTCAGCCCACCAAATTTGAAAAATAAATGCAATTCTAAATCCCGAAATTTAAATAGCTGAGCTGACCCTTCGCACCACGTGATTGTAATGTATTTATGTCAAGTGTGTGAGAGAATGCGTGTGCTTCACGTGAGCGTGCGTGTTGGGTTCAGTTCGCGGCGCTTTGAGCCGATTCAGGAAATTGGGTAAAGCGCCTATACAATACTCATTATCATTATTATTAGTAGTAGTATAGCACCGAGTGTTTCCAACTGTCTGCCGGCGTGAACTGGAGATAAAGGGGCCGTTTGTCAGCCGCTGTGGCTGACGAGTTACGACAATTGAATCAGTGAGGTGTGCATGCTGGTATATCAAGCATAATTATGGCTGTGCGTGATCATCAGAGCAATCAAATTTTCAAGCGGAGTAGCACTGGACACACTCTCGTCCATTGATTTTTGACTGTGTGACTAGTAACCCCATCCCCCACCCCTGTGTGTGTGTGTGTGTGTGTGTGTGTGTGTGTGTGTGTGTGTGTGTGTGTGTTTTAATTTTATTCTCTCTCTCTCTCTCTCTCGGGAGGGAGGGAGTCGGGATGGCCGGATGGTAGAGCGTTGGACTTTCAATGCTCGGGTCGTGAGTTCGAATCCCGGCTGGGGCCAAATATTGTGCTGGCCTTTTTCTCGTTGTCTCGTCTTTGGTATCACCCTTACGTGGTGGAAAAGGATGTTAAACCCCCCAACCCCCCCCCCCCACACACACACACCCTCTATCTCTTTCTGTGAAGGAGGAGGGGGGAGGAGAGAGTGGATGGGTGGGTGTTTGGAAGTTTAACGTCCTTTTCCACCACGTAAGGGTGATATCAAAGACGGGGCAACGAGAAAAGGCCACCAGAAATATTTGGCCACAGCCGGGATTCGAACTCACGACCCGAGGATTGAAAGTTCAACGCTCTACCATTCGGCTGTCCTGGCTCCCAGAGAGAGAGAGAGAGAGAGAGAGAGAGAGAGAGAGAGAGAGAGAGAGAGAGAGAGAGAGAGTATTATACAAGAACATACACAATGCATAAGCTATGACCATTTCTTGCCGGGAATCGTAGTTTGACCGCTGACATTTCGCAGCACGCAATCTTTGAATCTCTCAAAACAACCCTGATCCTTACTTTATTTGCAGAAATGCTGTTTCTCCGGCGAACTTTGCTTTTTAAATGCGAGCCCAGCTGTTGGCAAAATGTTTCGTAGACATTTCCAAGGTGTAAGTTTGCCGAAACGGAAAAAGGAATTGTTGTTTCGTGCACCGAAAGAAGAAGGAATTATTGTTCCGCGCACGATAGAATCTCTCTCTCTCTCTCTCGTGAGTGCGGGCGTGTACATATATGGTCGTGCGCCTGTGTGTGTGTGTGTGTGTGTGTGTGTGTGTGTGTGTGTGTGTGTGTGTGTGTGTGTGTGTGTGTGTGTTAGGGTGAGGTGACATTCTTTTCATTTGTTAGCAGAGTAGCAAGACAAAGAATGAAAACAGGACCACATGGTAATCTTTCTTTCTTGAAAAATAGTTTCATTGCCTTTCTCTCTCTCTCTCTCTCTCTCGTTCGTTTTCTTCACAGGTGTATACGGTAGAACCTATGTAATTAGTTGATCATTACATTCCGTAATTGTTTTCTCTGTTTGTAGTTCCATGTGCTGCTCTGCTGGGAATAGCTCCCGAACCCAGTTGTTCAAGGGTCAACGGCCTGAACAATAAAGAATTTGCCTCTCTCTCTCTCTCTGACTCTCTCTCTCTCTCTCGATCCAGTCTACGCCTCTCCGAGTCCAAGTCAAACCTCATAAAACAGGCGGACGTGCCGAAGACAAAATCAGTCACGTTCGAAGACCCACACAAACACAAGCCATTGCTATCGTACCATTATTCGTCCCAGTCCCACAGCAGCTGTCCCATGGGACAAGGCAGTCGCAGAATGTTATCAAAACATCACCAGGAGAACCAGTACAGAAGCCGCACGCTAGTTATGTGCCTCGGTGCCGGCCGTCGGTGAAGACGAGTTATAACGTATAGCCGAGGTGAAAGCTTTTGGTACCCGGGTGGTGTAGTAAATTCGCAACCCTGTATTCAGTTCATTTGGCCCGGGTTGACAGTTTTGTGTTTGTGGATGCTTCTGTTTGTTGAATAATGTGTCACTTGATGCAGAGATGGAATTAAAAAAAAAAAAAAGGGGGGGGGGGGGGTTGGGGGGGGGGATAAACTATCATCGTATGGCACTGATCACAAAATGGTTTGTTTGACTGGCTGTTTGTTCACCAGTTTAAACGCAAGATTTCCGTGTTTGTGAGGCCAGCTTATGTTTTGCAACAGTTTCGCGTGTGTATGTGCATAGAGTGCGATACACAATGTTGTCAGTTTACGATTTGCGCGAGCGGTCCGGCGAACATTCAAATTCTACGACTGTTGATACTACCATCTCGCTCAACGTATTAGCCACGTAGAGCGGTACGCTTCTCTTGGCTCAGTACCAGCATTTGAGATGCTGTCAACAAAGATTATGGTACTCCTACGGAAAGTGTAACCATAGTCCATAGTCTTTGCTGTCACTGTGCAGGTGCCTGTGTGGTGTGTTTACCAACCTTTTTTTTTTTAAGACCCATTATTGCCCACTTCATGATATGAAACGAGAGAGAGAGAGAGAGAGACCCCCTCCCCCAACACACACACACACACACACAAACCACCACCACCACCAAGAGGACGACCTCATTCAACTGGACTCATTCCACAAAGAAGATAGAGCACTGGGGAGATTTATTTGGCGACAGCCAATCAAGACGAGCGTACGAACGATCACGTAAGCGAAACCATTAACTGCCACCACCACGCAGGACCAACCGGTAATAGCTTAACCTTTTTCACTCTTGCAGTCACTGAAGGAATCAGGCAGTCTTGGCCCGCAGATTAAAGCTCTCAGCGTGTTCGTGGCAGAACTGCAAACAGCACAATCAGTACACTTAAGCTCCGTGGCCTGTAGGGTTTGGCACGGCCGGGAGTACATAAATCAAGAGTCTGAAACGAGAGGCGGATGTGTGGGTGTGTGGGTGTCTGAGGGTTTAACATCCTATGGGTGATATCAAGGGTGGGTGGGGTGTTATGGGGTTTAACGTCCTTTTCCACCACATACGGGTGATATCAAAGACGGGGCAACGATGAAAAAGCCAGCACAAACATTTGGCCCAAGCCGGGATACGAACTGACTCACGACCCGAGCAGTAGAAGTCGAACGCTCTACCATTCGGCCGGCTCCTTCCCCGGCTCCCTGGGTGATATCAAAGACGGGGCAACGGCACAAAGGCCAGCACAAATATCCGACCCCAACCGAGAATCGAACCCACGACTCACGCTCAAATGTGCTGTCTCCGCTGAAACGAGATTCGCCAATTTTCATCAGGTAGGAAGGTAGGAAGGTAGGAATTTGCAAGAACACTAAAGGCGGTCAGGCCTGACGCCCCCCCCCCCCCCTATAATATATGACTTCCCAAGTTGTCATCCGTGACCATACCGGATCGACACCCTAGTTGCTGCACGAGTAACGAAACTTGACATACACGTGCCATCACAACACTACCTGCAGGAACTGATACCTGTGTACCAGAGAGCGCGCAACTTGTCTCTCCGTCGGCGGCGCCCAGCAAGTATGGACCACGGTCCTTCAAAAATGCAGCCCCCAAACTGTGGAACTCTCTTCCTGGGTCGGGGAGCTGGGATAGCCGAATGACAGAGTGTTGGATTCTCAACGCCGGCTCATGTCGTGGGTTCGTATCCCGGCTGGGACAAAATATTTCTGCTGACCTTTTTGTCGTTGCCCCGTCTTTGATATCACCCTTACATGGTGGGAAAGGACGTTAAACTTCAACCCCCCCCCCCTTTCCCCAACCCATCCTCTTCCTGAGTCAGTGAAGGAGGCAGTCAGCATCACCGCATTCCGGAAGCGCCTGAAGACGCATCTCTTCAGTGCATCACCCCAGTAATCATCTGCACTCCCCCCCCCCGCCCCCTCCCTACCTTTCTTTCAAGACCTATCCCTAAGCGCCGTGAGCACTCAGTTAGGGTGGAGCCGTGCGCTATATCAAGTCTCCATCATCATCATCATCATCATCATCATCATCACCACCACCATCATCATCATCATCATCATCATCATCATCATCATCAGCTGAAGGTGAACACTGTCAAAGAGACAACCATCACTGGCGTGTAGTTAGTATAATGCTTCCTTCCATTGACGTTTTGACCGAGATGCTGACTTCACTAACGCTGATTGGAAGCCGTAAATTGATACAATCACTGTTCATCAAAGTTGTCTCAAAGGAGCTAAACAGTTCAAAACTCAGCCCAAAAAATCAAACTCAAACCTGAGGTGGCTTGTGTGCTGCGCGCCATAGAGCACGTGATTTTACACCAGGTTGAGTTTCTTACTGTAAACGTCAGCGCCGTATGAAATCTCCTGTATTACAACCAGTTTATATGATCGTGAAGTGGGCTAACAGCCGTTTTGTTCAGGCCATAACTAAAGAATCTGGGCCCGAATGTAAAAGTCGAGGTTAATTTAACCCACGGATACAGGCCTTAACCAGACAAGGACAAAATATACCAACAAGCAAAATTATATTTTAAAAAAAGGAGGCGAAGAAAGGAAGAAATAAATCCTCCTCTAACGGCTTAGGCACCTTGCTGGAATGGACCCGCTTCCTGATTTAAAACAAAGACAAGAGGAAATTTAACCCTAGAGCCAGTTTAGTTCGAGGTTTAGGCTCTAACCCGGGGCTAAAATCCCTAACCTCGACTTCTACATGCGGAGCCTGGTGTCTGAAACACTACTAGCCGCGAAATAGTCTTTGTTGCTTGCGCGGCGTCAAGCCCTAACTAACTAACTAACTAACTAACTGACTGAAACACTACAAACGTAAGGACGAGACAACAAACAAACAAACAACAGCAAAAAACCACAAAAAAACCCACAAAAAACCCAACAACAACAACAACAACAATAACAACAACAAAACCCAGAAAATTTAACCCTAGAGCTAGTTTAGTTCGAGGTTACACTCTAACCCAGGGCTAAAAGCCCTAACCTCGACTATTACATACGGGCTCTGGACTCTCAATACTGGGGTCGTGAGTTCGAGTCCCGGCTGGGGCTAAATATTTGTGCTGACCTTATTCTCGTTGCCCCGTCTTCAATATCACCGTTACCGAGTAAAGAAGGACGTTATGTTCCCACACACACACACACACACACACACACACACACACACACACACACACACACACATCCCTTTGGAACTGGCGATGACCTCATTCTTATAAAAGACACTTTATCATCCCGCCATCCCCATCATCAGACTAGAGACCAGCGTAGACCCTCGACCTAAGTACATCAACCCTAGACATCGATTTGAATAATTTCGCTTATGCCCTGAAAGAACACTAGTTAGGGACGGTACGCCGGTCGCCAGCCAGAGAATGCTCAGCAATTTGGACGAGGCGCGTTGCGACCGAAGCTTACACACAGTTCGTTAATACAGCGAACTTCGCTATCAAGCAAGCGCACGTCCCGAACAATCAGCCACACGTGTCTCAAGAGTAAATACTTTCTCCTGCCGCACTGAAACGACCCAATCAGGCTAATCTATTGTCGTCTGGAAGGAAAAGGACGTAAGAGTCTGTCCAATCCATAACGCTTTTAACCCTGTTTCAAGTTGACGGTAGCTATCTCGCCTTCGTTCAGACTCCGGTCTTTGTCTGGGAAAGGGTGTAAATGTGTGACTAATCCATGACGCTTAGGACTGTTTGCCAGGTGAGGGTAGCTACCTTTCCTTTCAGACTCCGACCGCCGTATGGTGGAAATGTGAAACAAAAGAACAAACTACAAAGAATTGTCAATATCTGCAGTAAAATCACAGGGGTACAGCAGCTCTGTCTCACCGATTTGTATCAAAGGCAGACAAGACGAAAGTTTACAACAACTTTGAATGATGTTCAGCACCCACTTCATTCTGAGTTTGTCCTGCTACCAACTGGACGTCGGTTTAGAATGCCAAAAGTGAAAACAGTTAGATACCGTCAGTCATTTGTTCCAAGTGCAATCACCCTGGTTAATTCTGACTTGTAAGGCACAGTTCTAGCGTCTGGCTTGCAAACCATGTGTGCGTTGTGTTTATTGTGTGTGTGGAATTGTGATATATATATATTACTTTTTTTTTTCATCCCAAAAGGGCAATTTGTTTTGCGGCCGTAAAATATATATTATATATTTTACGGCCGCAAAACAAATTGCCCTTTTGGGACAGTAAAGATTATTGATTGATTGACTGATTGATTGGAAAGGGTTCTAAAAGTCTGTCCGATCCATGCCGCTTAGACCCTTTTTGCCAAATTACCGCAGCCATCTTCCCTCCCCTCCAAACTCCGACCGTCGTTTGCAAATAGGGCATAAGAGTTTACCCAATCCATGACCCCCCCCCCCCCATCCCTCTCTCTCTCTCTCTGTTGTTCAGTCTACGTACTCCCCTTATATTTTTAAAGCTAAAATTTATCATTATTTTTCCACAAACTGACCTGTAACCATTCCTTTATTACCTTTCTTATACTATAAGCTAGTAGCTTCCTAATGCGTCTTTATATTGGCGTATTCTATACTTCCATTACTTATGTTAATGTTTTACTGCTCAGTGTGTTACCCCCCCGTGCTGTATATTGGGTGTCACGCGTTGTAGCTATGCTCTTGACCCTTTTCTCCCAGATGACAGTAACGATCTACCACTGCTTACAGACTCCGACTAACGCGCTCCTGGTTTTTGGGGGCTGATCTATCGATCGATCAGTACTTCACGGTTTTGCGTATCTCACACTTTCACTTCACAGCATCCTTGGGGAAGCGTGCAGTAAACGAACCTGAAGGGACCCTCCCCTCTTTCTTCATCTCCTGGGAGCTGGCGAGTAGATCCGGAGCGAGTCACACGTGTGAAGTAGGTGAGGATCACGGCGTGTGGCATACATCATGTGGAGCAGTACTGGTTTGGACGTTCAAGCGTGGAAAGCTGGACGCATTGTGTAGGGTATGGGTGTATTGTATGTATTGTAGTGTAACAAAAGTAGAATGTGACTGTTCGACCGCTCGCACAAAGTGCAAACAACATTGTATCGCATCAAGATAGAGTATTTCGAAGTGCAAAAGGCGCACTCATGAGCGAAACTGTTCTAAAACTTAAGTTGGCTTAGGAATGGTGGAATTAACCCGTTTAAAAGCCATTGGGTAGATTGACTGTATTACTGATTTCCCCCAAACTGCCTCAGTAGCCCCCTCCCCCTTCTCTCTCTCTCTCTCTCTCTCTGTGTAATTTACACATGTTTGCAATGTATGTCTTTTTTTCCAATGCCCCTAGAGAATCGGGAAATAAAATTTTGACTCTGACTTTGTTGTGCTCTGGCACACACACACACACACACACACACACACACACACACACACACACACACACACACACACACACATCACCACCACTACTACCACCCCCTGCTGTCAACACCGGAACGGGCAGCGATCCTGAAAAAGCAGGAGAGAGAACTGTAAGAGAATGCTTTCAACGTGGGACATGCGTCACTCGGCATTTGTCCCGATTAACCCACCGAGGGAATACAACGCACCCAAAAGCAAAGGCCGTAGGACAGAAATTAACGGCCCATGTCATGCATGGCGCATTGACTGGTGGAGCTGACTGTCAGGACAACCTGACACTGGCCACAGGTGCAGGTTGAGAGTATGGAAAGCACGTGTATTCAAACAATGAAAAGAAGAAGAAACAGACGAAAAAAAGCTTTGCTTCCTGTGGTTTTATCTAAGCTACGAAGGCCAAGATAAAAAGGTTTGGCTATGGTATCCGGGCTAAGAAAAAAAGGTGAAAAAAGAACAACACAGAAAAAGAAGAAGAAGAAGAAGAAGACCCCCCCCCCCCATCTGCCCCTAAAATCCCCCCCCCCCCCTCCACAAAACCCTAAAACAATCCATCAACACACACCCAACCCTCCCCACCCCCGCCCCGAAAAGAAAAAAAAAAAAGAGGTAAATAATTTGGAGTTTGGAGTTAAATACTTTGGAGACACGTTTCTATGTGTGTGTGTGTGTGTGTGTGTGTGTGTGTGTGTGTGTGTGTGTGTGTGTGTGTGTGTGCGCGCGCGCGCTAAACGCTCTCTCTCTCTCTCTGAGGCACATTTTTTTGCGTGGTAAACAGCAGCCTAAACTTCGAAACGAAGTTTCTGAGTTCTTACAATGTTTTGTTTTCCTACAAGTACAGTGCTAGGGTTCAAATTCCCATTACTGGTTACCCTGCTCCAATTCTTTCGCTGACAGCTTCATCCTGATAATGTTTCTTTATTTTGACAGAAAACAATGGACTGGTTAAGGCCGGAGAAAACAGGGACACACACTAAACATAGCGGTGAGTGAAATTAGACCGACACTGACAATCGTCGTGGATGTTGTTTTACTTGTTGTTTTGTTTGTCTAGGGGAGAAAGGATGTACTCTCTCTCTCTCTCTCTCTCTCGGTCTCTGTGTGTGTGTGTGTGTGTGTGTGTGTGTGTGTGTGTGTGTGTGTGTGTGTGTCCTAAACTCTCTCTCTCTCTCTCTCTCTCTCTCTCTCTCTCTCTCTCTCTCTCTCACGCTTCTGTTGGGTTGTTTTCAACAATGTCAGATAGTCCGTGCTGATAGAACCTGATCCATCGTCCTTATCTTCAAGTGATTGTTTCACCTGTTCCCGCTCTGTCTGAGCGAAAGCCTGCCTACCTGCGACGTGCCAATCAGCAAAGACCACATTTTTAAAGGGCGAAAGGTGCAAAGTATAAACACAATCAATCATACGTGATCCTAGCACTGTAGTTTTATTATATCGCCACTTTTAAAGTCTGGGCAAAAAGCTGGAGAGATGTCTGATGAAAAGAAAACGTAATTAAGAAACAGTGTTGTAGATACCGGAGTATTTAATTTTTATCTGTAAACACAACAATTCTCACAAGTATGCGGGAAAGAAGAGGAATGGTATTAATTAATAACTTTCTTTTTGCTGCCCCAACTCTTTGCCAGCTCCAGTGGTGTTCCTCTCATGTCATGGGTGGAATCCACGGAGGATTCGGAAGCTGGGGCAATTTTTATTATGCATGATGATGGAGATGAGGATGATGGTAAGATGATCCTCTAAGATGATCCATGTGGTTTGGGACTGCGGGACAAGGCCGCATTCCACGCTTCCTGTCATAAATATCAAGGCATTAACCAGGCCCGGTCTATGATCCGAAGTGCTAACCACTACACTACAGGAGCCGGTGTATTAGTAACTTAATAGGATGAGTGTTTGATGGTTTAACGTCCTTTTCCTCCACGTATTGGTGATATCAAAGACGGGGTAACGTGAAAAAGGCCGGCACAAATACTATTTGGTCGGCCCAGCCAAGATTCGAACTCACGACCCGAGCATTGAAAGTCCAGCGCTCTACCATTCGGCCATCCCGGCTCCCCAGTAACTTAATAAGAAGACGACGACGAAGAAGAAAAAGAAGAAGAAAAAGAAGAGCAAGAACAAGAAGAACAAGAAGAAGAAAGAAGAAACTAAAAACAAAAACAAAAAGGGACAACAACAACGTATGGTGGTAAGTTCTGCAAAGTATTTTCCAACCCTATGGGGGACAACGGGAAAACATTAAGTGGACATAACGGAAATGAAATGCACATTCTGTGCGTCAGCCTCCAGGCAGTGCACTAGACAAAACATTAGCGGTACATATATAATGCATATGCTATCTGGGCACGTAATCTTGAAGGTTACAGCGCATGTCACTCAAAATACATACATGAATATTTGATTATGCTAGTTTAAGTTCTGTGTATTCATACACGAGTAGAAGAAGCAGAAGTAGTGACGGAAAATGAAGATGATAACGACGGAGATGGAGAGCAGGAGTAAGCAGAAGAAACAAACGTTAAAAAAAAACGGAAACAGAAAAGGAAGGAGAGGAAGAAGATGAAAGAAGAAGAAGAAACAGAAGCAGTAGACGAAGAAGTTGGACGACGACAGGCAAAATTAAACAAAAGAAATACAAGCAAAAGAAGAAAAAGAAGCAGTAGTAGCAAAGGAAGAAAAAGAAGTAGTAGTAGTAAAGGAAGGGTGGGGGTGGGTGTTTGGGGGTTTAACGTCCTTTTCCACTACATAGGGTGATATCAAAGACGGGGCAACGATGAAAAAGCCAGCACAATATTTGGCCCCAGCCGGGATCGAACTCACGACCCGAGCATTTAGTAAAGAAAGAAAAAGATGCAGTAGTAGTAAAGGAAGAAAAAGATGCAGTAGTAATAAAGGAAGAAAAAGAAGCAGTAGTAGTAAAGGAAGACAAAGAAGAAGTAGTAGTAAAGGAAGACAAAGAAGAAGTAGTAAAGGAAGACAAAGAAGAAGTAGTAGTAAAGGAAGACAAAGAAGAAGCAGTAGTAAAGGAAGACAAAGAAGAAGTAGTAGTAAAGGAAGACAAAGAAGAAGTAGTAGTAAAGGAAGAAAAAGAAGAAGTAGTAGTAAAGGAAGAAAAAGAAGAAGTAGTAGTAAAGGAAGAAAAAGAAGAAGTAGTAGTAAAGGAAGAAAAAGAAGAAGTAGTAGTAAAGGAAGAAAAAGAAGCAGTAGTAAAGGAAGAAAAAGAAGAAGTAGTAGTAAAGGAAGAAAAAGAAGCAGTAGTAGTAAAGGAAGAAAAAGAAGCAGTAGTAAAGGAAGAAAAAGAAGAAGTAGTAGTAAAGGAAGAAAAAGAAGAAGTAGTAGTAAAGGAAGAAAAAGAAGAAGTAGTAGTAAAGGAAGAAAAAGAAGCAGTAGTAGTAAAGGAAGAAAAAGAAGAAGTAGTAGTAAAGGACGAAAAAGAAGTAGTAGTAAAGGAAGAAAAAGAAGAAGTAGTAGTAAAGGAAGAAAAAGAAGAAGTAGTAAAGGACGAAAAAGAAGAAGTAGTAGTAAAGGAAGAAAAAGAAGTAGTAGTAAAGGAAGAAAAAGCAGTAGTAGTAAAGGAAGAAAAAGATGCAGTAGTAGTAAAGGAAGAAAAAAAAGAAGTAGTAGTAAAGGAAGAAAAAGAAGAAGTAGTAGTAAAGGAAGAAAAAGAAGCAGTAGTAGTAAAGGAAGAAAAAGAAGCAGTAGTAAAGGAAGAAAAAAAAGAAGTAGTAGTAAAGGAAGAAAAAGAAGAAGTAGTAGTAAAGGAAGAAAAAGAAGCAGTAGTAAAGGAAGAAAAAGATGCAGTAGTAGTAAAGGAAGAAAAAGAAGTAGTAGTAAAGGAAGAAAAAGAAGCAGTAGTAAAGGAAGAAAAAGAAGAAGTAGTAGTAAAGGAAGAAAAAGAAGAAGTAGTAGTAAAGGAAGAAAAAGAAGAAGTAGTAGTAAAGGAAGAAAAAAAAAGAAGTAGTAGTAAAGGAAGAAAAAGAAGAAGTAGTAGTAAAGGAAGAAAAAGAAGCAGGAGTAGTAAAGGACGAAAAAGAAGCAGTAGTAGTAAAGGAAGAAAAAGAAGAAGTAGTAGTAAAGGAAGAAAAAGATGCAGTAGTAGTAAAGGAAGAAAAAGAAGCAGTAGTAGTAAAGGAAGAAAAAGAAGCAGGAGTAGTAAAGGACGAAAAAGAAGCAGTAGTAGTAAAGGAAGAAAAAGAAGAAGTAGTAGTAAAGGAAGAAAAAGAAGAAGTAGTAGTAAAGGAAGAAAAAGAAGCAGTAGTAGTAAAGGAAGAAAAAGAAGCAGGAGTAGTAAAGGACGAAAAAGAAGCAGTAGTAGTAAAGGAAGAAAAAGAAGAAGTAGTAGTAAAGGAAGAAAAAGAAGAAGTAGTAGTAAAGGAAGAAAAAGAAGCAGTAGTAGTAAAGGAAGAAAAAGAAGAAGTAGTAGTAAAGGAAGAAAAAGAAGAAGTAGTAGTAAAGGAAGAAAAAGATGCAGTAGTAGTAAAGGAAGAAAAAGATGCAGTAGTAGTAAAGGAAGAAAAAGATGCAGTAGTAAAGGAAGAAAAAGAAGAAGTAGTAGTAAAGGAAGAAAAAGATGCAGTAGTAGTAAAGGAAGAAAAAGATGCAGTAGTAGTAAAGGAAGAAAAAGAAGCAGTAGCAAAGGAAGAAAAAGAAGCAGTAGCAAAGGAAGAAAAAGAAGAAGTAGTAGTAAAGGAAGAAAAAGAAGCAGTAGCAAAGGAAGAAAAAGAAGTAGTAGTAAAGGAAGAAAAAGAAGAAGTAGTAGTAAAGGAAGAAAAAGATGCAGTAGTAGTAAAGGAAGAAAAAGAAGAAGTAGTAGTAAAGGAAGAAAAAGAAGAAGTAGTAGTAAAGGAAGAAAAAGATGCAGTAGTAGTAAAGGAAGAAAAAGATGCAGTAGTAGTAAAGGAAGAAAAAGATGCAGTAGTAAAGGAAGAAAAGAAGAAGTAGTAGTAAAGGAAGAAAGAAAAAGATGCAGTAGTAGTAAAGGAAGAAAAAGATGCAGTAGTAGTAAAGGAAGAAAAAGAAGCAGTAGCAAAGGAAGAAAAAGAAGCAGTAGCAAAGGAAGAAAAAGAAGAAGTAGTAGTAAAGGAAGAAAAAGAAGCAGTAGTAAAGGAAGAAAAAAGGTAGTAGTAAAGGAAGAAAAAGAAGAAGTAGTAGTAAAGGAAGAAAAAGATGCAGTAGTAGTTAAGGAAGAAAAAGAAGAAGTAGTAGTAAAGGAAGAAAAAGATGCAGTAGTAGTAAAGGAAGAAAAAGAAGCAGTAGTAGTAAAGGAAGAAAAAGAAGCAGTAGTAAAGGAAGAAAAAGAAGAAGTAGTAGTAAAGGAAGAAAAAGAAGCAGGGAGTAGTAAAGGACGAAAAAGAAGCAGTAGTAGTAAAGGACGAAAAAGAAGAAGTAGTAGTAAAGGAAGAAAAAGAAGCAGTAGTAGTAAAGGAAGAAAAAGAAGTAGTAGTAGTAAAGGAAGAAAAAAGGTAGTAGTAAAGGAAGAAAAAGAAGCAGTAGTAGTAAAGGAAGAAAAAAGGTAGTAGTAAAGGAAGAAAAAGAAGCAGTAGTAGTAAAGGAAGAAAAAAGGTAGTAGTAAAGGACGAAAAGAAGAAGTAGTAGTAAGGAAGAAAAAGAAGCAGTAGTAGTAAAGGAAGAAAAAAGGTAGTAGTAAAGGAAGAAAAAGAAGAAGTAGTAGTAAAGGAAGAAAAAGAAGCAGTAGTAGTAAAGGAAGAAAAAAGGTAGTAGTAAAGGAAGAAAAAGAAGCAGCAGTAGTAAAGGAAGAAAAAGAAGAAGTAGTAGTAAAGGAAGAAAAGAAGCAGTAGTAGTAAAGGAAGAAAAAAGGTAGTAGTAAAGGAAGAAAAAGAAGATGTAGTAGTAAAGGAAGAAAAAGATGCAGTAGTAAAGGACGAAAAAGAAGTAGTAGTAAAGGAAGAAAAAGAAGAAGTAGTAGTAAAGGAAGAAAAAGAAGAAGTAGTAAAGGAAGAAAAAGAAGCAGTAGTAGTAAAGGAAGAAAAAGAAGCAGTAGTAGTAAAGGAAGAAAAAGAAGCAGTAGTAGTAAAGGAAGAAAAAAGGTAGTAGTAAAGGAAGAAAAAGAAGAAGCAGTAGTAAAGGAAGAAAAAGAAGTAGTAGTAGTAAAGGAAGAAAAAGAAGTAGTAGTAGTAAAGGAAGAAAAAGAAGAAGTAGTAGTAAAGGAAGAAAAAGAAGTAGTAGTAGTAAAGGAAGAAAAAGAAGTAGTAGTAGTAAAGGAAGAAAAAGAAGAAGTAGTAGTAAAGGAAGAAAAAGAAGTAGTAGTAAAGGAAGAAAAAGAAGAAGTAGTAGTAAAGGAAGAAAAAGAAGAAGTAGTAAAGGAAGAAAAAGAAGCAGTAGTAGTAAAGGAAGAAAAAGAAGCAGTAGTAGTAAAGGAAGAAAAAGAAGCAGTAGTAGTAAAGGAAGAAAAAGAAGTAGTAGTAGTAAAGGAAGAAAAAGAAGCAGTAGTAGTAAAGGAAGAAAAAGAAGTAGTAGTAAAGGAAGAAAAAGAAGAAGTAGTAGTAAAGGAAGAAAAAGAAGTAGTAGTAGTAAAGGAAGAAAAAGAAGCAGTAGTAGTAAAGGAAGAAAAAGAAGTAGTAGTAAAGGAAGAAAAAGAAGAAGTAGTAGTAAAGGAAGAAAAAGAAGCAGTAGTAGTAAAGGAAGAAAAAGAAGTAGTAGTAGTAAAGGAAGAAAAAGATGCAGTAGTAAAGGACGAAAAAGAAGAAGTAGTAGTAAAGGAAGAAAAAGAAGCAGGAGTAGTAAAGGAAGCAAAAGAAGAAGAAATGTAAAGGAAGAAAAAAAGAAGAAGTATAAGTAAAGAAAACAAACAAACAAACAAACAAACAAACAAACAAAACAAAACAAAAAACAAACCAGTCGCCGTAAAGGAAGAAAAAGAAGAAGTAGTAGTAAAGGAACAAACAAACAAACGAAAAAAGAAATCGTAGTAAATGATGTGAAAGAAGAAGCAGTAGTAAAGGAAGAAAAAGAAGCAGAAGTAATAAAGAAAAAAAAATAGGGATTCGTAGTAAAGGAAAAAATCGGTGTGGTAGTAAAGGAAGAAAAACAGTAAGTAGTAACGGAACAAAAAGAAGTAGTAGTAAACGAACAAAAAAAATGTAGGAGTAGCAGTAGAAACAGAAGAGGAGGAGCAGAATGGGGCAAAAAACAAGAACAAGTGCAAAGAACTATCTGACCTCACAACAATTCGATAAACACGAACTCGACCTCACACAACATCGAAACCACTCCTTTTGGAAACGTGGCTAGTCAAACGTTCGGCCAGTTAAAGTATTCATTTTGCCAAACGCTCGATCTCCGCTGGCAAACGGACGACAAGCTATTCTTTAATGTCAACTTGACTCGGGCCGCAGAAATGACGTATCAGATTCAGGGTCGCTTACACCACTAATAAGAACCCGGAGAACGTCGCCCTAAGTGCCCTCATTATGCCCCCCTTATCGGATTGCTTCCCCTTGGCTTCCCACCAACGCGCGTTTATCGCGCTCACCCATCAGGGCACGGCGGGTCGCGATATATCTTTTTGCAAGTGGTTTCTATCACCCAGACGCTCCTGGCAGCCCCGTGCGTGCACGCGGGCCGGAAGTGTCATGGCCGCCGAAGCAAACGCCAATCAAATCGCACGGCAGTGTCACTGGTCTTTCCGCTAGTTTGTCTGGTTGTGTGTTTTCCTGTTGTGCCAAGCGTCGAAGATAATCATATCCAATTATAGATGTCAGAAGCCTCAGTGACAGTCCAATCGTAGGAAGTGCTCAAGTGTAAGATATTGAAGAAAGGATGGATGGGATGCAGACACACACAAATAAGATGATCATGAGTTATAGTGCATTTGGGTAATTCAGTCCGGCGACAACGGTTTTTGGCGATAACTTATTGTGGAGCCACTTTTGTGTACCTGTCAAAGAGAACATTGATCCTGGTATAGTGATTTTATATTTTTTATGACAGTCGGGGCTCTCAGTTTCTAAGTTTCTACTCGACGTGAGAGAAAACAAGCAAAAATCGACATTTCCACTTCTTTTTTTTGTAACCTTACCTTCCCCCCTCCCCCTCCCCCGCAGAAAAACAAAAAAACAAAACAAACAAAAACAACAACAAAACCACTAAAAGATAAGTAAAGCTGTCTGTACTTGATACTTTATCATAATTGTCCCTTGTCCAAATGCTGGAAAATAAACTCTTTTTTTTTTGGGGGGGGGGGGGGTCTGCTCAATTCTATGAGTGTTATGAGCTGTTTGCTACTCTGATGATTTTACAGCACTTTTCGTTCTGTAAACGTTCTTGGATTGAATATTCCTTTTCTGTTGTCATCTTAAAAAAAAAAAAAAATTATTTCGCTATTTCTTTTGATATTCTGATCATTTCCTAATACAATGATTTTTTTTTTTTTTTTTTTTTGGGGGGGGGGGGTTGCTCTTGTTACGGATAACGGACTGACTGTTGCAGAAGCACGCTTGGCAGCCAGGCCGGGCAGAAACTGGGTGCAACGGAAATCGCTGCTGGGCCAATACATTTGTAGACGGAGGTCGTAAGATGGGAGATTCACGCTGGGTTTATGGTGATTGTGATTTCAAGT
The DNA here is from genome assembly GCA_018292915.2 of Batillaria attramentaria. NCBI lineage: Eukaryota > Metazoa > Mollusca > Gastropoda > Batillariidae > Batillaria > Batillaria attramentaria. Next base: position 73,259 of record JACVVK020000495.1, on the reverse strand, counting down.
GGAAGGGGAATCAGCACTTGTGATTACCACCAATCTGGAAAATCTTTGGCAGCGCGTGACGATCCTATCGTCCGTTCGATGAAGTTTTTGTATTTTCTCTCTCTTTCTGTGTAGGCGGATGGATGACTGGGTGGGCGGGTGTTTTAAGGTTCAATGCCTTCTGTCCAGCGAGAGGGGGGGGGGGGGGATTTCGAAGTGGACCGCGGGCAGTAGAAAAAGCCTGTACACATTATTTTTGGGTTTATTGGAGAACCCTCGGCATTCTCGTCTCAAAACTCCCCCGTAAATGCGTCGGCAGCACGCTAGCGTCCTATTATTTGTTCGTCTATTTCTTTATTGTTTTTCTCTCTCCATGTGCAGGCAGGTGGGCGGTGGACGGCCGAATGCTGCGCCAGTTACGCAATTTCTGCTTCATATGTAGAAACACTATACGGTTTCCCCGTCGTAAAATACTAGGGGAAGGCATACATTGTTTTAACAACATTTTCGTAAAGGCAATCAGTACTGGTTTGGTTTAAGCAGGTTTATTGCAATACCATTCGTGCAAGTAAACAATTAGTGAGCATAAACAGGCACCGCTTATGATAATGCTGGGGGGGGGGGGGGGGAGGCGGATACATATTGACAGTATTGCATTGGCAGACTAAACTGGTAAGTAATTATGATAAATTAAAACTACATGAGAGAGAGAGAGAGGGGGGGGGGGGTGATTCTATGTGTACTCACAACAACGACACACGCACACACAGACACACACACACACAGACACACACACACACACACACACACACACACACACACAAAATAATAATAAAAAAAATCTCCGCTGGGCAGAGCCAGACTCTGTCAAAGAAATAACATGTAACTTAACACTAAAAACGTGCTGCACGAGGTATAAAATCCTGAACATTAAAGCAGTTCTGGTTTACTAGGAAACGTTCCTAACTGACTTGGCATTTCGAGCAGCTATTTCAGAATAGTCATAATTAGGAGGTTCTCTTCCACCACGCGGGGATTTTCATTGAAGACGAGATCAGTGGAAAAAGCAAGTTCAGATGTTGGGTTCTATGGGTATATAAGAGTCCTGATTGAGTCCCTCCCGACATCCGCCCACTGCCCTTCCACACACACACTTCATGTTTAGGCGGCCAAGCGTCTAACACTCAGTGCTGCTTTAAAATCAGTACATGCATGTCGAGGGTTCCCTGCTAGGGTGTTATCGATACAGGTAGAAAGAAGAGAGATAGCATGTTTTGGCAGGGGACCCTTGGATATGCCATCTCAGTCATCCACGGCAAAGAGTTGCAGTGTATGTATCCGACGAGTCGAGACGTAACCCATTCCCCGAAAGAACTTTGGCGAAGGGGGTGACTGTGTAACGGGTCAAGAACTTCGTGCATTAATCGCTTTATCATTGGATTCCTTTAAAAAAAAAATTCTAGTTTAACATTAGTGACAGAAGTGCAGGCGTGAGGACACAAACTGAGCGTGGAGTCAAGTGCAGTTTTGTGTGTGTGTGTGTGTGTGTGTGTGTGTGTGTGTGTGTTGTGTTGTGTGTGTGTGTGTGTGTGTGTGTGTGTGTGTGTGTGTGTGTGTGTGTGTTTGGAAGTTAAGACCCTGCTTTGCGAGTGAGCTAGTTTGTTGTGATTTTTGTTGTCAGGAAAAAGCGTGACTTTCGTGATTTTTGTATTTGGTAGGGCAAGGTTCATGCCAGGGGGTTGCTAGAGGAGGCAGGCCGCCAGTAAACCTGGGGCATTTTCCGCACAAGACAGGAAACGATGACGCGAGTGGATTTGGATGAAGTGACTTCCTGGCCTAAACAGAAAGCAGACTAGCATTACTCCAGTGAGGCCTTAGGGGAAAGGAGATATTCAATTTTTTTAAACTCCTGTCAGGTATGTGCCCTTGAATGGTCTGTGCATGGTAATGTTTGTTTCTAGATCGAAGCATTATACGGGTGACTATGATGCCTGAGGCTAAAAAGGAATATCTAGGCGTTTTGATGCCTCTAGCATATGTATTCTTTGACCTGCAGCCAAAACCCGCCGCAATAGTCTCTTTCGGACAAAATGGTCATGTTGCCATGGCAACATTTTTTCTTTGTGGGGCAAAGTGCTCACGTCGCCCTAGGAACACTTGTGGCGGAAGAACTGCATGATAACGGACTGTGATGTTTCTACCGACATCACTGGCTTTTTGAGATGCGCAGTGGTTCACGTATGCCGTGACAACTGCAATACGTTTCAGTCTCACTGATCTTTACAAGTTTCAAGTTTCATTTTTTGCTTATTCCTTAAAAGACCCCCGCAGTGACACATGGAAATAACATGGAAAATCAAACAAGACATACCTATCTATATGCCCACGTGCAGTCAATCATAAAACACAACATACACATTGTACAGAATCGCATAGATGACAAACTGAAACATTACACAGAATCACAAAATGACAAACACAATACAGCACTCACGCTATCATATATATAGTAAAAATACAAATTAGACTTCTCACATAGCACAGTGGTGGAGAACAATCACTGGTATTCAGAGCATGAGCAACGATATGGTCTGCATAAGTTTTTAGCATCATGTTCTTTTTTTTTTTTTTTTACTGTGGGCACCACAAGCCTCCGCAACTGGGTTGGTGGGTTGGTTGGTTGGCTAATTGGTTGCTGTGGGGTTTAACTCAATTCCTACCAAGTAAGTCTGGGGTTGTGCACTATTGGCCTCACAAAAATCGCGTTATTATTAATCGCATTATGACAAGTTAGTTAGTCAGTTATTTAGGGCTTAACGCCGCGCAAGCAACAAAGACTATTTCGCTAGCATTGTGACAGAGGAGCTGCATGGATGAACGCTGGTTGTTTTGCAGTCATACTGATTCCAATAATTTCGGGACACCACTTGCTTGTGAATGGTATAATTATTACAAAACAAACTGAGATCCTTCTTGAAAAGTTTTTTTTTTTTTTTGTTTTTTGACGATTATCCTGCGTCGAGCGAAATAAATTTACAGAATAGCCACCATCTAAACTATCCTTTAATCTCTTACAACCCCCCCCCCCCCTCCACACCCCCCCCCCTCTCTCCACACACACACACACACACACACACACACACACACACACACACACACACACACAATATCTCTTCTCATGCAGCTGACAACATAACGAGGCCCGTCAATATACATCATGGCTAATCTTAAAGCCAACAGAAAACCCCCCAGAGCGCGCAACCGGCCATGCGGAAAAGACATTTTTGACGTGTGACTGCGCTTGTGATGCAAAATTAATGACTGAATGACATCTGCTCGTTGGGAGGGTGGGCCTTTACATCCATCCAGCTCTTAACACCTACCTCATGCGGGAGACCGGGCTGATCGATTTTTGCATCTTTGAACTTTGAACCTGCCTGTACCTTGGGGTTGGTCTTGATGCGAAAATTGCGTCAGGTCAGGAATGTGTGTGTTTGATTGCTGGGGGCGGAGTTTAGGAAGCGGAGGGGTGAGGGGTGGATGATGGGGAGAGAGGGGAAAGGGGGAGGGGGGGGGGGGGGGGGGTAGAGGGGAGGGGAGTGTGGTGGGATGGAAGTGGGTGAAGGATGGACCAGAATTAGCGATAGGTTGGTTGGTTGATTGGTTGGTTGGTTGAGGCTTTACGTCTTTTTCCACCATATTCATTTTTTTGTTTTTTTGTTTTTTGTTGCCAAGTTAGCAAACAGTACAAGAAAGGCCTATCATAACCTCTTCAGAGTCAGATCCTCTTTTGGAAATTTAATAAATGTCTTATGTCTTATTATTATTACGCAAGGTGTGCAAGCCTTCCCCGCTAGGCCCGGGGAGCCGGGGTGGTCGAATGGTAGAGCGTTGGACTTCTAATGCTCGGGTCGTGAGTTCGATCCCGGCTGGGGCCAAATATTTGTGCTGGCTTTTTCATCGTTGCCCCGTCTTTGATATCACCCGTATGTGGTGGAAAAGGACGTTAAACCCCCAACACACACACACACACACACCCACTCCCCGCTAGGCCCGAGACAGTTGCAGATTGCATAATGGCTTGAAGGGGCTCATCGTGATGTGAAGATTTCGAGTAAAATTGCGATTTTTGTTTGGGCTTTAAAGAGTTATATGAGGTATATGGTTAGTCACCCAATTTGAACGAGGTGGGTGGGTGGGTGTTTGGGGGTTTAACGTCCTTTTTTACCACATACGGGTGATATCAAAGACGGGGCGACGATGAAGAAGCCAGCAGAAATACAGACTTTAACATAAGTCAAGGACCACCTTGACAGACAGGTCTAATTTTTAAGAATTAACAAAAAAATCGAGATCAAGGAATCTTTCAAAATTTTTTGCTGTGAAAGTGTTAAAGGGTTAACAATGCATCCTGCAAAGCTTGCTGAAGCTGAAAAACCGCCACGGACATCTTCCAGGAATTTTAGCCAAATTTGCAAGTGGTCCTTGACATATGTTGAAGTCTGTAGTTGGCCCCAGCCGGGATACGAACTCACGACCCGAGCATTGGAAGTCCAACGCTCTACCATTCGGCCACCCCGGCTCCCCCCAGTTTGAACGAAGAACAGGGTTAGTAATATAGGTTAAATAAGGATTGGGTTTAGTTTTAAACGTAGGTTGATGGAGGTTTATTGATGCGTTCAGATCAGGTGCACTCACGAGCGAAACTGGTCTAAAACCTAAGTTGGCTTAGCAAACACGGAATTATCCAGCTGAACCCTCAGTAACTGTGTTTCACTGCTTTTCGCACACAACATTTGATGCCGCTATGTTCATTTGCTTGTCACTTTTAGACCGCTAGCGCTAAAAGGACGGTAATTTGAAACCTGCAACGCCAGAAACTTCAGGTAAACACAAACTACACATACGGGTGGATGGGTGGGTGTTGGGGGGGGGGGGTGTTAACGTCCTTTTCCACCACATACGGGTCATATCAAAGACGGGGCAACGATGAAAAAGGCCAGCACAAATATTTGGCCCAAGCCGGGATACGAACTCACGACCCGAGCATTAGAAGTCCAACGCTCTACCGTTCGGCCAACCCGGCTCCCTTCAAACTACGCATACGTATGGTTCGAACAGATGGTCAAGGCACGTCCACTTACTCACCTGGACAGTCACAGCGTCTGTAATGCTGGCACTGAGCCAACAGCAGCGTACTCGATGACGCGGCGACCACACTGAGGGCTCCAGTACAGTGTCTAGTAACAACAGTTGTAAAGTTTGTATGTTCGACCGCTCGCGCAAAATGTAGACAACATTCGTTTGCATTAAGGTCTGTACTAATCATCGAGAGAGATTATTTCGGACATGCAGGCGCACTCATAGACAAAACTGTTCCAGAACGTTTTTTTGTTTTTTTTTTTTTTTGTTGTTGTTGCCTGCCCCAACTCTTTGCCAGCTCCAGTGGTGTTCCTCCCAGGTCATGGGTGGAACCCACGGAGGACTCGGAAGCTGGGACAATTTGTATGATGCATGATGATGGAGATGAGGATGATAGTAAGATGATGCTATGGAGGTCCATGTGGTTTGGGACTGCGGGACAGGGCCGCATTCCACGTTTCCTGTCATAAATATCAAGGCATTAACCAGGCCCGGGAACTACGGCACCTGCGGTGCCGGCCGTGTAATCATCCACATCATAAGACGTGTCATACAAAGGGAAGCACCCCCAAAGTCGCACCCGTGAAGTCGGTGAAGCTCGGCTGTGTGGCAACAGCCTCCCCATTGGGCCCATAGCA
>JACVVK020000495.1:47500-65000 GCA_018292915.2 Batillaria attramentaria | reverse complement strand
AAAAAACAAGTTTTATTCCATCGATCGTTCCAGTTTCTTCGCAGCGCAATGGCCAGAGACACAAACGATCAAGAAATTGCCAGTATCAGCTACACATGGCTCAAATCAGAAGTCGCCTGCGCAAGCGCCAGGAACTCTCACAAGACTACTGACAATTTCTCGCACCACAGGAGACTGTCAGTTTGCGCAACATGGAAACGAACACGTGACCTGTCACGAACTTCTGTGAAACTTCCGTAAAACTTTGTGGCGAAGTTTCGACTCCCACATATCTGTCAAAGTTGGACAAGGTCGGACCAAGACTCGCGTCACACGGAGGCTGAACGGGGAACGGGTTAGAAATTGAATTACATCACACAAATCCAACTAAAACATGTTCGTAATCCCTCGGTTGAGGCTCATGCGGAGGCAGTCTTCTTCCCTTCTCCTTCCCTCTTCCCCCGGGGACGTTTTACAAGTTGTATTAGTTTCCTGTTGTAGAGAGTCACTTTAACAACATTTCCGAGATGTTAAAATAAAAAGAATGTTTTCCTACGTTTAATCGTGAAGTCCTCCTGTCTGTGTCTGTTTAACGTACATTTTTTTTTTTTTGGATAAATTCTATTTTTTGCTGTCGTATAGAAAGCAAATTTTACAAAATAGCGAAATATGCCGAAACCAAACATTTAAGCCAACGTTAATTTTCCTGTGAAATAATAAAAAATATCTATCTATCTATCTATCTATCTATCTATCTATCTATCTATCTATCTATCTATCTATCTATCTATCTTCATTAAAGAGAGAGAGAGAGAGAGAGAGAGAGAGAGAGAGAGAGTTTCCGCAGTTTATCAAAAAATAACGCCGATAAATCAATTCACTTCAAAATATGAGCTGCAAAACATGAAATAATCATTTTGTCTGACAGAGGAAGAATTCTTCTCTGAGGAATTCAGATGTCAGCAAGACAACTTCGCCAACACCAAGTGAATTTTGCATACGTCAGCACCATATGACTGCCTCGGAGACTTAGGATTGGCTGGTTTCCAGCACAACGCCATCCCTTGTTGCTAAGTTTTTATCAAAGTGTCTGATGAGCGTAATTGTCGAGATCGAATCTACTTTTTTATTCGGCCGACCGCCCAAGTCACGCCCGTCCCGCGAGAGTGTACGAGAAATGGTTTCTTTGTAACCGTTGACTCACACGTAATGCACCTCTGCCGTTCATTCGAAACAAAAAAGGGCGTAAGCGCTATGGATTTGAAAACCGCTTGAACCTTTTTTATTCCCAGATGCCAGTAGGGCTGAGTGAAGACCATTTTTTGTCGGGTCAGCAGTCTTTCTGGAGGCAAGCGAACTGAAGTCTCTAGTGGAAGAAATTCCTTCCACTGATGAGATGGGGTTTTTGTTCCGCTAGTCACTCGAGGATTCAGCAAAGTGGCGCAGCTTGTGTAGAAGACTGGCCTTGGACAGATCTGAAGAAAGGGTCTATAAGCGGCATGGATTCTGACGCTTATAGGCCCTTTTGCCCAGACAGTTTGCGGTCACGTCTCATGATCTCTCTTCCATCGCCATTTTGGCAAAAAGGGCGTAAGCGCTTGTCAGAATCCATGGCGCTTATAGGCTCTTTCTCCAATTCTGACAGGAACTTAATCTCCTTTTGCCTAAATGACGATAGTAGAGAGATCATAACACTGTCTGGCCAAAGGACCTATTAGGGACATCTCTTCTGAAAGGCGCTCATGTCCTTTCTGCACAAGATGGCGGGGTTAGAGAGATCATGAAACGGGACTCCATCCTGTAAGGACAAAAGACCTATGCTCGACTATGGATCCTGAAAGGCGCTTAGCCCTTTTCTGCTAAAATGGCGGCAGTAGGGAGATCATGAGACGTGACCTCGGACTGGTTGTCAATCAAACGTCGTGGACACTGGGTGCTGGCGTTGCTCGCAAGAGCCCTGCCGCTTCACTGACCACCGGCTCCCAAGCACGCACACTGACGAGGGGAGTCACGCCATGGGGACTTCGCGTGGACCCGCTTAGTTCGCTGGTGGGGCATTCCCGACAGAAGACGCTCGTTGATTGCCTGTGAACTTTATAGAATTTCCTAGGCTGAAGCTCTGTACGTCTCTGAACGTCAAGGGATTAGGTGGAGGTGTGTGGTGAACTGAAGCACTGCGTGGAATATTGGGAGTAAAGGAACCAAGAATTTATAGAATGCAAAGACTTTTGGATGCATGATGAGCACATTCATTCAGTTCTAAGGATAATAATTAGTCGGCGGCTGGCATAAAAAACTTTTTTTTTTTCTTTGCTGCCACAACTCTTTGCCGGCTCCAGTGGTATTCATCCCTGGTAATCCATCCCAGTCCATGGTCCGAAGTGCTAACCACTACACTACGGGGACGGTAAAAGAACGGGTTTTTGGGGTTTTTTTTTCCTAATTAAATTAATTTAACAAACTTCAAAACAAGGGGGGGGGGGACAACATGTTCTTGGAGTTTCCCACAAGGCTACGAGATGTCTTCTTGTGAAAACAAACAAAAAACAACGTCTCTGCGGCATGGTAAAAGTTGAGAGATAGGATAGACTTAGAAAAAGAAAAAAACCAAAGAAAGCAGCCCCCCCCCCCCCCCCCACAGAGAGAGAGAGAGAGAGAGAGAGAGAGAGAGAGAGAGAGACCCCGGAAAGCAAACACACACACACACACACACACACACACACACACACACACACACACACACACACACACACAGAAACACCCCGGAAACACCCCGGAAATAATTAAGGTTCTTAGATCATACAGGTTTCCCTGCGAGAGACCAAGTTACCCAGGTACTGTCAAGTCTGACATACGTACGTAGTGGTGGTTGTCACTGTGTCAATCAAGTTCATTAGTTAAAAAATAGAAACAAAAACAAAAGAAGACCCTCGTGGGTAATCTGCTTGTCTAAAGCCTGAAAACTTTGTTTAAACTCTGAAAGTGTGGAAGTTAGACTTTTTGTTGTTGCTATCTCCTAGCTACAAGACAGCAGCACTGTTCTAAGTTGTGCTTGGCTGAGGACGGGGGGTGGGGGGGGATTGGGGGAGGGGGGTGGGGGTGGACGGGATGTTCAAGCTCCAAGGGGTTTGCAAATCTACTTTAAAGCTTGTCCATGAAAAAAAAAGACCCTCGTCATTTTCGTTTTTCTTTTTCCATGTTTTTCGGGGTTGTTGTTTTTTTATCGTTTTTTTTTTTTTTTCACTTTCTTTTTCGCTGCCTATGCTCTTGCCCGCAGCGCAATGTAATTTTAAATTTTTTAATTTTTTAATTTTTTTTTAAATTTTAATTTAATTTGAGTTTAGTTTAGTTTCATTTATTTATTATTATTTTATTTATTTATCTTTTTTTTTTTGGGGGGGGGGGGGTACTTCTTTACCTACTTTTTTTCGCTGCCCAAACTCTTCGCCAGCTCCAGTGGTATTCTCCCAGGTCATGGATGGAATCCAAGGCGGGCTCAGAAGCTGCGGCAACTTTTCTTATGCATGATGATGAAGATGAGGATGAGGGTAATGATATGATGATGCTATGGAGGTCCATGTGGTTTGAGACTGCGTGACAGGCCACATCATGGGATGTGTCATAATCAGGGAAGCAACCTCAAAGTCGCACCCGCGAAGTGGACGAGCCTCATCTGTGTGGCAACAGCCTCACCACTTGGGCTATGAACCCGGATCTCCCGATCCAGGGTCCGAGTGCTAACCACTACACTATTGGGTCGATACATCTGTAACTATACTTAAGCAGCATTCTGCCGACGTCAAAGAAAATATGTTAACATGGGAAAAGCGGCTGTCAAGGGCTGATGTTTGGTTGTCAACATTTTGACATTTCGAAAGATTTTTTTTTTTCTTCTAAATCCGCCAGCCTTTTCTTTTCGTTCAACATAAGCACGGGATAGTAAAATAAAGACCCATTTCCTCTGACACTACTAAAACCTTGAGATGAACCAAAGTAACTCTCAAGAGTCGCTCGGTCCGTTGGCTCGAGGTAAAGTGGGAGATTTTAATATGCAAAGCTGCCTTGGAAATAGTACCGTCAAAGACGTGGATAAGAGAGAGAGAGAGAGAGAGAGAGAGAGAGAGGAATTGAAATGAAATGAACTTTCCAAGGATAAAAGATAAGGTAACATGACCTCTATTAAATCGTCCTTGCTAAACTAATCTTCATACACACACACACACACACACACACACACACACACACACACACACACACACACACACACACACACACACACACACACACACACACACACACGCTATTTACATCCCCTCGGCTTACATACAATTAACAATTATCACTAACAACACTTGTCTTACGTACGGGTCAGCCTGCTGTCACCTTGATGTGTGAAACTTCATTAGCATGGACACAGTCTGCACCTGCTTTTCACACAGTCCTCACGTTTCCCCTAATTGGTAGGTGGCAAAATCGCAACAGCTATGCACAGCTCTTCTAACCGATGCACGCTTCATAATGTACGTGAAACGTGAGAATGGAGCTTACAGAAGAGACAGGAAATGGATTGCTCACACATTCTGTGACTAAACTGACGGGTTCTGGCACTTGGTGTATGTCACTATGTCAGATGGTGGCGTCAAAGTAATTATTGGAAAGTGACAAAACCTGTTGCCCGTCCGTTGCAGTTCAGTCGTTCAGTCGCACTTTATCCTGTCAGGACACTAATCTATTACGAACGCGACCAGCGAAGGCAGAATATGAATACAGTTTTCAGAGATATTAATTTGTCTGTGTTTGTCCCTCTGTCTCTGTCTCTTACATGTGTTGGCTTTTTCATCGTAGCCCCGTCTTTGATATCACCCGTATGTGGTGGAAAAGGACGTTAAACCCCAAAACACCCCCACACACACCCTCTGTCCCTTGCATTGATACTTTGACTTTTGTCTTACATTCTTACATTCACTTTTATTTTTCTTGTCTTTTTCGTCTTTTGCTGAATGTAGTCTTTTTATTGCTGCGATGCCTGAACTTAATCATTTTTGTTGGAAAATTTTGGAAGTACGTTCGCGTGTTAGTTTTGCCATTAACACACACACACACACACACACACACACACACACACACACACACACACACACACACACACACACACACACACACGAGAGAGTGAGAGAGAGAGAGAGAGAGAGTCTGGGAGTTTAACGTCCTTTTCCACCACGTAAGGGTGATATCAAAGTCGGGGCAAACGAGAAAAAGGCCAGCACAAATATTCGGCCCCAGCCGGGGTTCGAATTCACGACCCGACCATTGAGAGTCCAACGCTCTACCATTCAGCTATCCCGGCTCCGACAGAGAGAGAGAGAGAGAGAGAGAGAGGGTGGGGTGGGTGTTTAGGGGTTTAACGTCCTTTTCCACCACATAGGGTGATATCAAAGACGGGGCAACGATGAAAAAGCCAGCACAAATATTTGGCCCCAGCCGGGAGAGAGAGAGAGAGAGAGGACACAAGAGCACGAGCCTAATAATCCAGAATCATCTTCCGCAGTGAAGAGAAAAACTCCCAGCAAATATCAATATCACTGATCAGCACTAATAGTGCTTGAGCCCTGAGCTTCCCTACGGTCATGCACTCTTGTGAACCCTCTCAAGCGATGTCTTTGAAGGGTTCCGGAAAACAAAGCTTGTAGCCTGAATACACAGCTTGTGGCAGGATTTTTTTTTTTTTTTTACGTGACATTATTCGTGTGCATGAGAATTTTCGGGCTGCTCTCCCTCCCGCCACCCCCCCCCCACCCCAATTGCAGCGCCAAGAAACCTACCTATCCTATTTTTTTCAGTTTGCTGGGGGAGGAAAGCCGGATAACCCGGAAAGAAACCCCCGATGAGCAGCCAGAAAAACAAACAAACAAAAACACAAAAAACGGTGTTCAAGAGCCTGGGATCGAACCCACGCGTCGTCGCCAGGAAAGTGGTGACGGCCGTTCAGTAGCGCACCTGCCAAGTCCGACGCTCTACCTGTTAGACCACCGCTCATTATCGCTTTATATCTAGTGCCTGGTGTATTATTGTTCTCGTTAATATAGCGTGAGTCCTAGTTATTACTGTATGCTTTACTGAAGACAAAGACGATAGCAGACACTAGCAAAACAACTGCAAATGGTTTGTGGGTCGAGGTACACACTGTTTAAATTATTATTTTGAAAGGTGGGTCTTAGAAAAGTTATGTTGATTCTACGACTGTTTATGGGTTTTTTTCAACTTTCTTTCCTTCTTTGCATTAGTAGTAGTAGTAGTAGTAGTAGTAAAAAGACTGGATTCAAAGAAAAAACAAAACAACAACTCCCCCCCCCCAAAAAAAAAAAAAACAACAAACAAAAACAACAACAACAAACAAACAAACAAACAAAAAAACAACAAAAAAACAACAACAAAAAACAACAAAAACAAACAAACAAAAAATTAAAACATCTACAACAAACACTCTTCGCCAACTAGTGTTCCCTCGGCGATGGGTCTCATTCTCGGAAAGCATGGAAACCGGGGCATCTTTATTTCGTTCATCAAATCATAATTATAAGAGATCATATTCAACCGTCCCCATCGGTAACAAGAAACCAACAAGAAAATCCCCGCTGCAGTGTCCTGTAGACGCCAACACAACCGAACCGACACTTAGATCTATATCAAACCGGTAGATAATTTTAATTGTAACACACTCACGTTTGAGTCGGACACTGTCATTGGTCGGCGCGTTAAAAATGACTGGTGATCATTCCGCGATGATGCAGACCGAGTCAAAGATCACCGCCTTGTGAATTGGGCTCTTCCGGAAGAAACTGGCTGACTCAATGTTCTTGAAAAGACGCCATTACGATGGCAAAACGCTCCTTAAGGCCTACGTCTGTGCGCTGAGTCGATCGATGTATATATGGCGCAAAAAGCAAATGAGTGATGTCAAATGAAGTACAGTTGCGGTCCCCGTGCAGACAGCAGCTGCTCGTAATCAGTACTCCATAACCTTGGTAATTTCTGCCCAAACGGACCAGACTGCGTTACAATGGCCATGAACTGTCTGTGTCGGTACATCGCTCAGGAATTCGAGCCTGCATCGAGCTCCATTACCGCTGTGATCACCTCGAAGTCAACACACACAGGCCCCGTTTACATTAGCTTAAAATACCGCCCTGAGGGCGCTCTGAGAGCGCCCTGTCGTGTTTACACTTGGACAAACCGCTCCGAAAGCGCACCGCTCTCAGACTACCTACAGTGGGTAGTCTGAGGGCGCTCTAGCTTAGGGCGCTTTCGTCACGTCACGTGGGGCCCTGTGTCACCGTAGCAACAGGCCATTTTTTGCAAAAATGGCGAAAGATCGTTTTTTTTCTGCCATGTATACAAAAACACGTGCTTTCTGGGCGCTGCCATCTTGAATATGTCACATTCCTCGAGAGCACGGGACGTATCAGCTCCCCTTCCACGATTGTGTAATGTCAACGCCGTGGAGCGCTCTCAGTACGGTGCGCTTTAGGGGCGCCCTCAGAGCGCTCTGTAATGTAAACGGGGCCACAGACAGCTCATGACCCTTAGTGCAGGCAGCAGCGTGTGGTGTCGGTCTGTGCTGAGAAGTTGTCTACCATGGCATCAGATCTACATTTTCACACGTACGGTGGTGTAAATGTCAAAAGCAAATCACGCTATCGTTGTCTCAGGTCAGGACCCAGTCCGGTGAAAACTCACGTACTCTCTAGTGCACGGCACGCGAGCCACCTCAGGTATGAGCTGGATTTTTTTGTTTGTTTGTTTGTTTTGTTTGTTTGTTTGTTTGTTTTTGTTGTTGTTTTTCTTTGTTTGTTTGTTTTTTTGTGTTTTTTTTTTTTTTTTTTTTTTGGGGGGGGGGGGGGGAGGTTGCAGGGGAGGCTGAGCTCTGAACTGTGTCTGGCTGTATGGACCAGACAGTTCTGGCGTCAATGGGGAGTGAAACAATGCACACCGTATTGCTTGTCACACATAGAGGTGACAATGGATTTCACGCCATTTATATAACATCCTGAATCGCTGATGTCATGACATCCTGATTCGCCGATGTCATGACATCCTGATTCGCTGATGTTCGACCCTGCGGTCAGGGGAAAACTCTCTCATCCTGTGTTTCCCTTCCAGTAACTTAGAATAAGCAGAGATTGATAATAACTATGAGTAAACGGTAGTATTGCACTGTTAACATATAAAATATGGCATTAAAGTGTTAAAGCCGAATTTTCTTTTCAATTAAAGTTAGTTTGCATGCAGCGAGTGGGTGGGGTGTGTGTTTGGGAGTTTAACGTCCTTTTCCACCACGTAGTCAGCGGGAGTTAACTCAATGTGCATGGTGTGTAAAAAGACAGGGTATAATTATAAAAAGTCGTATTAGCGTTAAGCGTAATATTATTCTTCACTACTTTGCAGTCACGTGACATTTCGCTGGAACTGCACATCGTGTAAAGACGCGGTGCTATTATATGAAATGTCGTGTCAGAGCCAAAAGCGTAATATTCTTTTGAAATTGTGGGGTTTTTTTTTCGAGAGAAACGAGCTGGGTTTTTTTCTGCTTATACATGTATTGTCGTTCAAAGTTACAGGGCGCGCTGAAAATACGATTAATGGCTCGTGGTAATGGACTTCCTTCCTCCTTTAGCCGGGAAAGCCGAGCTGAAAGAGCGTTGGACTTCAATGCTGGAGGCCATGAACTTAATTTTTGACTTCCAGCCAAAACTCTGAGCTGGCCTTTTCCCTGTTGCACCGTCATTGATCATACCCTTACGTGTTGAGAAAGTAAAATGATCTACCTAAAAGGTCTATTAATATACTATCATCATCATCATCATCATCGAGGAGCCGGGGTGGTCGAATGGTAGAGCGTTGGACTTCTGTGCTCGGGTCGTGAGTTCGATCCCGTCGTTCCATAAATGTTTTGACTTCCAGTTCTCGGGTCTTGAGTTCGTATCCCGGCTGGGGCCAAATATTTGTGCTGGCTTTTTCATCGTTGCCCCGTCTTTGATATCACCCTTTATGTCTGGCATTCGTGAGACAGGGAAAACTATGTGTCCCAGAGAATCTACTGCATGTTCGCACTGTAAAGGTACCACAAGTAAAAACCTACACTATCTACAACACTACCCGAGCTATTGGCGGAGTTGTCCACGTTCAGTGAATTTATTTGACAAAACGGGAAAGCACAATCCCAGAAAAGGATTAGTAAAACATACAAGTCCAAGATTCTAGGAGAAAAGCAGTATTGCGAAATCCACTACTGTTTTGGGGGCTGAACCCGCTTCACGCTACCTACACTGAGATACTAAAAGCAAAGAAAAAGCCAAGCCATTAGGTCAAATCAACTATTTGGTACCAGCAAAAGGCGGTAACTACGCAGAAAACAGCTCAAGAGTAGATTCCCGACACAAGTGACACGGAAGTCCGGTCGGGAAAGATTTGAAACCAAAGGCAAAGTAGTCCCACTTTCATGTGGTACAGAAGCGCAGGCACTGAGGTAGGCATATCTAAGTGAGCTTCTATTAGACAGGGTAACGAAAAAAGGGGTGAGAACTGACATGCGCATAGCACCCAGGTGGGGTAAAAGGGGAGGTGGCGGGATCAAGTTTGTAAAAACAGAGGAAATCCGCTGCTGCCGAGCGAACTGAAGTCTGTCTTCCAAAAGCGCCGCTGGCGCAATGAGCTGGACACATCGGACAAGGGGAGGAAGCGTCCAGCGTGCGGAATTAGGTCATGTTATGCAATGCCAATAGTGGGGCGATGCGAATAGCGTGGCGTTGGCCGCCTACGGAGAGGAAAGCCATGCCAGCCATAAATAGCCTTGCGCTTATGAACGGCGCGCAACTTGTTATGTGGTGGAAAAGGATATTAAACCCCCACCCATTTCCTGTATTTCCAAACAACAGTACGCGGGCGGAGAGAAGTAAACCGGAAGAAGAACCCCAACGCGAGGTACGAAATGTGTTAATCCCCCAACGAAGTAAATTCCACTCCGAGTTCAGCACTCGTTTCTGACGAACTGCTGTCACTGTCCGCCCTTCCTTTCTGGCTGGCATGTCGACGTGACACCGCAAATCACTGCGAATGAACATCTCACCTGATTTTGCCAGGGATCTAGAGATGAAAGAGAGTTGCCTCGGAACGTTCTCCTGATCATGAGAGGGGAAATGACAAGACGAATCAACGTCATCAACGCGCTACCTTCTTGGATTGCACGCCATCAAAGGCTCACCGACTTTTTTTTTTTTTTTTTTTTTTTTGCTGCCGCAACTCTTCGCCAGCTTCAGTGGTATTCATCCGAGGTGATGGGTAAAACGCAACGGAAGGGCTCGGAAACTGGGGCAATGCTTATAATGCGTGATGATGATGAGAATGGTGGTGTGATGATGCTAGGGAGGTCCACGTGGTTAGAGACTGCGTGTCAGACGCTGTCATAAATATCCCGGCGTTAACCACGCATTGGAACTACGGCCCTTGAGTGCCTGGGCTGGGGTTCGAACCCGGGTCTCCCGGTCTATGGTCCGAATTGCTAACCACTACGCTACGGGGGACGGTGCACACCGACATTTCTAATTCTAGGCTTCAGAGATGACAGCTTTTGCCTTGGAAGGGAATCCCGGACAGTCAAACGGTAGAGGACTGGACTTGTCCGTCAGAGAGTCCAGGACGCATGAAATGTGGCCGACAGGGCAGTCTGACTGGATTGAACAGTGTTCAGTAAGGGTAGCTCCCCCCCCCCCACTAGGGCCGTCTCCAATCACATCTTGTGGCTTGGGACGTTCAACCCATTTAACCAACCTTTAACGACGCGACACGGCAGCAAGTCACGCCATCACTACTTCCTCCACCTTCTCCTCTGGAAACGTTGGTAGGCTTCTAAGATCACCGCGGCAAAATCCGGCATCAGCACCAACTACTCCAACTTCCTTTCATATTTTCCCCACACCCATCATAATAATTCCGTCCACTAGTCCTCCAGCCTCAAGACCATCATCCCCCTGGATTAGGCCCTGCGTGTTCTCAAGCACATCGACAACGTTAACAGCTAATGGCGCTGACAGGTCGCGTGATGGAGAGGCGGTGCGGACACTACAACGACGATAGGACCTAACGCTGTTGTTTGGTAGCGGTGCTGCCCACTTTCGTGGTGGCTGGGACTTTGTATCCTCCAGACTAGAGAGCGGATTAAAGGGAGACAAATCACGCATGCGTTGCATGCTGGTGGTGGTGGTGGTGGTGGTTACAAAAACAAGATGGCCTCCGGGGGTGACGGTTGTCGGTGACACGCTGAGGACTTTTGTCCTGGTTAACTGGTTAGTCTGAGCTTAACGTCCCCGCAAGAAGAGGGCTGGGAGACGACCCTAATGGGCAGGCTATGGGGGTAAGGTATCTTAACAGAAAAGTCTAGCTGAACACTGTTTAGTCCAGACAGTCGGTCACAAAAGCCACTTTTAATAATGATAATAAAAATGATGTGTACGTATTGCAGTCAACAATAAAACATATTGGAATATAAATCATACGTTGTGGTGATGCCACAGCTCCAGCGTCATGAACAAACCACCGTCTTCCGTCTACGAACTGGACACTGCAGACTGCGTGTCCACCTGTGCCGCCTTGGGCTGTCACACTCACCAGACTGTCTGTGCGAAACAGCCCCTCAAACCCCGGAACACATTCAGCAGTCATGCCCCCTTTTTTCAAAGAAGCAAGTACACAGCACTGGTCGAATGGAGCCACACTGGCAGAGAAACTCTGGGGCACCAAAACGGACCTCCTGAAGACCACTGCTTTTATAAAGACTACAAACCTAGTCATCTGAGGCGGAGTCCAGAACAGGGAACGCAGAAGAAGAAGAACAATACGTTGTGGTGTCGGGTCTACACATTCTCTCGCTTACGTTCAAGCTTTAAAATACAAACTGGATGACAGTGGTGGACCGGCTACACAAACAGGCCCAGTTCACACAGCCAGAGTTTAACGGAAAACATTAGCAGTAGCCAATTTCTTTTTTTGTTTAAACTCTCGCTTAGGCTCAAAGTCGAACTCGCCGACACCACGCAAGTTGCGAGAGCAGCGCAACAACTTAATAATAATAATAATAATGAGTATTGTACAGGCGCTTTACCCAATTTCATGAATCGGCTCAAAGCGCCGCGAACTGAACCCAACACGCACGCTCAGGTGAATCACACGCATTATAATGATGATAATAGATAGATAGATAGATAGATAGATAGATAGATAGATAGATAGATAGATAGATTATAAGCGCTTATACCCAACTGTTTGGTTCAAAGCGCCGCGAGCTGAACACAAACACGCACGCTCACATGGACCACACGCATTCTCTAACACACCGGACATAAACACATCACAATCATGTGGAGCGAGTGGTCAGCTTCGGAATTTTTTTTTAGAACTGCATTTAGTTTGCAGTTTGTGACAGAGCATGGATAGCATGGTGAAAACGTCAGAACATAATGTTTGGGTTATTCGTTTTGTGGAAACATTCAAAACATGTCCTCCTAAATGACCAAAAAAAAAAAAAAAAGTTCTGAAAGCGATAGCTGTTTATCTAAAATTCTTTAAATTTGCGAGGTACAATGGTCAGTCCATGTACCCAGTGACATTTTTCCTGGCATATCTGAAAACAGCACCCAATGACTTTAGCCGGGTTTTCGCACGCCTTATCAGATTTTGTGGGCTGGACATTTCCAAAGCAGAGGGGGGCGGAAGCCGGAATATCCGGAGAGAACCCGCAAACCTACGTAGCCACACGCCGCCCACCTGTCTGTTGTTTGCGCGACTTTTTTTTAAAAAT
Organism: Batillaria attramentaria; assembly: GCA_018292915.2. Taxonomy (NCBI): domain Eukaryota; kingdom Metazoa; phylum Mollusca; class Gastropoda; family Batillariidae; genus Batillaria; species Batillaria attramentaria. The sequence continues at coordinate 52,168 of JACVVK020000495.1, read as the reverse complement.
ATATTTTCGGACACCGGGAGCGTCGGCAGAATGGAAAAAACAAAACAAAAACATCTCCCCTTAAAAACAGATCAAAATACGCTGGCGCTGCAGCCTCAGTTCCCACAGTCACCAGACCGTAGGTAATTGCCTGGATTGCCTCTGGTCGGTGCGTGCGAAACACAAAGCTATCAGTTTATATCTCCAGGTATTCAGTGGGCTGTATTTCAGGGTTATTATTAGATCATTGTGATCTGGACGGATTAAGCCTGAAGGAAGGAGAGAGGGGCGCGCACACGCACACACACACACACACACACACACACACACACACACACACACACACACGAAGGTAATATTGACGACGACGATGATGATGATGACGATGATGATGACTATGATGATGATAATGATGATGATGATGAGGGGCTAGGGCATAAAATCTACTGTTATGGAAGCTCGTTAAAAATATTTTCAATCGTCCCGAAAATGTCATATTTTCTTAAGCTTCCAGTGCAGAGATTTCACAGCCGGATTGTAGGAAGTAAAGAAATGTATGACGTGTGACATCAGTTGCTGTTCAGCTTGAAATTCGACAGACGGGTGATTTCTAGGTTACTTATTCGTTGTTGCCTAACTGAAAATAATTATGAAAAAGGACACGCTGGCGGGCGGGCGTTGTGTTGAACACACACACACACACACACACACACACACACACACACACACACACACACACACACACACACACACACACACACACACACACACACACACACACACAAATCGGTTGGTTGGTTGGTTGTGTTCGGGCTTAACGTCCTTTCCGATCACAAATAAGGGTGCTAACAAAGACAGGGCAACGAAGAAATATCCTGTGGGTTGAACATTTCGAAAGCAGAGAGGGGAGGAAGCCGGAGTACCCGGAGAGAACCCCGGACGTTCGGCCCGAATGAACGGTGCCACGTACGAGAAGGAAACATTCTTCACCCAAGGTGGGACTCGAACATGACGTCTCGCATTGGTGACGAAGTCTCTTAACCACTAGACCACCGACCGCCCCAGCAGCTCAGCAAGATACAGTGATACGAGTTCGATTGCACCACTTTTATTACTACACCGCCAGTGCAGGAAAAAAAAAAAGCCCAGTATAATAATAATGATAATATTTATAGGGCGCCTATCCCCGGGGAACGAGCTCTAAGCGCCGTACAATCTCAAAATGAAGTAAAAAAAAAAAAACACAAAACAACACATTCTCTCAACGGCGAGAACAGCTAATAAAGTAAAAGAGGACAGATTAAGGAACAGATAACACAAGTAAAATAATAAAAGACAGGCAGAGACAATTAAGGCACGAATGAATCAAAACAAAGACCGAACACACACACAACACAGATAAAACAAAGCACAAATGAGAAAAAAGAACCAGTGAAGTATAGTTCAAGCATTCGTTTGTTGTCACCGCTATCGTCAACCGGTCTGCCATACGGGGAGCCGGGGTGGCCGAATGGTAGAGTGTTGGACTTCTAATGCTCGGGTCGTGAGTTCGCATCCCGGCTGGGGCCAAATATTTGTGCTGGCTTTTTCATCGTTGCTCCGTCTTTGATATTTCCACCCGTATTTGGTGGAAAAGGACGTTAAACTCCCAAACACCCACCCACCCATCCCGGTTTGCCATACGTTTTACACCATGTGGAAACTGCACCCTTACTGTAAGCTGTCAATGTTCCTGTTCCTCGTCTATGTTTGTCTGTGTAACAATACCCAAAAGAAATTTAAAAAAAAAAGAAGAAAAAAAAAAAGAAAAAAAAAGAAGAACGAGCTGGGTGAAAAAGAACGAGTGATAAGAACTACAAACAAAGCCATACATTGCATACTGATCGGGTCCATGCTGTTACGGGGAGGGGGGGGGGGGGGTAGGATCCTGAGAACGTCAGTACTCTACACCAAACTACGCCTCAAGGAACGATGCGTCCTATCTGCCTCTACAATTTTCCCTCCCTGAAACTCGATTTATTCTCGCTTCGGGCCAAATATTTTCATTCCCATCGTATCTCATATCGGCCACGCCAGAATCTACCGATCCGTGCATGCTCAGCGGACCGCGGCTTGCAAGTTATGCTTTGATAGGACACGCTCCCTGTCTTTTATCCAACGCAAGCTCCACAACTATCGTCGCCTTTGATTGGACAACTGCCCATTTTTTAAGCCAGCGGCGCGCCGCTGCACAAAATATCGTCGTAGTTTTATTGGACAGGCTCCCCATCTTTTATCCCAACCCTGCGCACAAATACTCAATCCCTGGCCCTAGGTTCCAAACGCAATTAACACCCCGGCTCGCGCACAGAATGTACCCCTAGGGTCGTTGAAACGACGCCGACAGAATTACCACTGTGTAAATTGAGGACAGATCGAAAGCGGAGCTAGCAAGGCAGTCATCCCGTGGCTGGAGGTTTGTTTTGTTCTGCTGACCGCGTGACATGCATAATGGCTTCCTTCCTTCCGGTGGGCATGTGTTGATCGTTCAGGCTCAGTTGCTGTTGTTGTTGTCCAAGTTGTTGATGTAGATTGTATATGTTGTTGTTGTTGTTGGTGGTGGTGGTGGTGGTGGTAGTGGTGATAGTATTGAAGGGGGGGGGGGGGGCGCGAGAAAGGAGGTTACTTGTTACATATTCTGTAATTCTTGCTACTTCTGCTGACCGCGCGTCATGTACAATTACTTCTAGACAGATGTTCAGGGGTGGGTGGGTGTTTGGGTGTTTGACGTCCTTTTCCACCACGTATGGGTGGTATCAAAGACGGGGCAACGACACAAAATGCCAGTACAAATATTTGGCCCCAGCCGGGATTCGAACTCACGAACCGACCATTGAAAGTCCAACGCTCTACCATTCGGCCACTCCGGCTCCCCGACATGTTTTCAGATGAGATAAGATAGGTATATAGGCTTCTTAAATTGGTTACAAAAGAAATCCTTTAAGTAGTTTAGAAACACCCAAGTATGCTTATCCAGTGTGACAAACAGACTTCCGTATACACCAAATTCAATTTCCTTGCATATACATAACACTTTATTATTTTCATATCGATTTTAGTGCTGGGCTAGGCCCTGCAGCTATTTAAGGAAAACTAATTTTAAAAGTACTCCCAGAACCCCCAAAGTCCCGAATTGTATCCCTAGAATATGGGGAAATGCTTCTTTCCGGGAGGGTATTTTGACCCAGAAAGCACCACACTACTACACAGCACACAGGGTGTTGGCTAAAAACGACTATGATGAAGTACCCCCAAGCGTGCATACCATTATTTGTGTTAGCGTTCCTGAGAAAACATGTTATATATCACATCACCGGGGCATCAGTCTCTATCGAGAGAGCCGGCTCTGTAATTCGGCCATGTCCGCATCGGAAACGTCGCGTATCCGGCCGAAAGTGGCCGAAATTTCAGGGAGACAACTGTGCTATTTTTTTCTCTCCACGAACGGCAACAAACTTTCCACTCCAGCCAAGGTCATGGCATCAATTTTGTTCTTTATTTATTTATTTATTTATTTATTTATAATTGAAAACAAGTACAACGACACGTAGCTAAGAACAGAAAGAAACAAGTGAAGCGTGTAATATAAGAGGGAGGAGAGAGAGAGAGAGAGAGAGAGAGAGAGGGGGGGGGGGGGTCTGTGACTTAATGAATCAGTGAAAGGTTGTTTTTCTCAAGGGTAGATATTCGGCACAGTTGTCCACTCACCCCTCCGACCCCCCCCCCCCCCCGACACACACACACACACACACACACACACACACACACACACACACACACACACGCACACACACACACACACACAAACAACAACAAGAACAAAACCCCAACAAAAACCAGCAACAACCAAAAAACAACAAAAACCAACAACAACAAAAACCAACAACAACAAAAACAACAACAACAACATGCAAAAACAAAACAAAAAACAACAAGAAAAAAACATACCCCAAACAACACCAACAACAACCAACCAACCCACCAAGAAAGAAAGAAAGAAACATTTCTTAGCGCCGACACTCGGTTATAAATAGAAACAAGCCTATGCTTCACGCCTGCAGCGCTCTGACCCAGCTATAGGCCTGAAGTGTTATGACCACACAGATTTGACGTGCTAAAAAAAACCAAAAACAACTTGTCATCAACGTGTTGTACGTATGTTAGGCGCGCGTATGATATGCTTACTCCAAATGTATGGGTCGATAGCGGTCCACAGTCATTATATGTTCAAGGCTCTCGTTATGCAACTCTCAGTCACGTTTCTCTTTCTATCTAACAATACGTGTACCAGAGGGCTACAGACTGTGTGGGGTCTGATGCACGAAAACAGGCTAAACTAGTCTTACACTTACCTCTAATCTCAAACAAAATTACACCGGGACTGTCATCAGCGATGATCGTTGAAATAGTCAGAGACTTGCCCTAGCCTCTGCTTATGCATTTCGTGGTAATTCTTTTGTATCAGCTAAGTCGGTTAAGCTATAGTGTCGGACTTGCGTCCTAGGCTCTCCTGCATGCCCCAGACCTCTGTGGCCTGTACCTCCACCGTACTGAGACCAATCAAATATTTATGCAGGCTTTCAAAAGGACCGCTAAAGTCTGCCGAGCTTCTTAACAAGTTACTAACACGCACAGGAGAGGGCGAGGGCG
>JACVVK020000495.1:32500-42500 GCA_018292915.2 Batillaria attramentaria | reverse complement strand
CTCGGAAGCAAATTACATTTATCAACGGAGTTCTGTCGATTATTTCCATCATAGGAACGGTGTAATCAACAGAGCCCTATCAATAGTTTTCCATTTCAGTGCTTCGCCTCAGGATGTTTCGAACATCCCACAAAGTGTGGGGTATTCAAAGCTGTCTGTTCGATCTTTCTCTCTCTCTCTCTCTCTCTCTCACACACACACACACACACACACACACACACACACACACACACACACACACACTCTCTCTCTCAATCACACACACACACACACACACAGACACACACACACACACACACACACACACACACGTCATGGAGACACAATAACCACCTACTCCATTTACAATCACCACCACCTAGGAAACATCCGGCTGCGCACTCCTGCAACCGGCTTTGTTCAAAACACTGCAAACCACAGTGCAAACCTCTTGCAGTATATTACGCTCCAGTGGACGAGACAAGACTTCCCTGCTGACAACGATTGTCAATGAGATCGTTATTTATCTGGGTCCGTACTCGGTGAATGCCCTGGAGAGATCATTTTAATACAAAAAGCAACCCTGTGAGAATATGCACCCTACTGGTTAATAAAGCGATTCATATTCCCACTCGTATTGATCACAACTATGTAGCTGTTGCAAAAGAAACGATAGAGGGGTTTCGCAGTTGATGTGTCTCATGCGGGTTGGTAGGCATTGTCTTTTCAAGGGGTCTCGTGTTGCTGTTGTTGGCGATTTGGACGTAAACGTATTGACGTGAGTGAGCGCAAAAAACAAAAACAATAGTGACAGAGGTTTTTTTTTTTTTTTTTTTTTGCAGTTGCAGTCCCTCCTGGTGTATCGTTTACGAACATGATGCGGGTTGGTAGGCATTGTCTTTTCAAGGTGTCTCGTGTTGCTGTTGTTGGCGATTTGGACGTAAACGTATTGACGTGAGTGAGCGCAAAAAAAAAAAAAAAAAGTGACAGAGGTTTTTTTTTTTTTTTTTTTTTTTTCAGTTGCAGTCCCTCCTGGTGTATCGTTTATCGGGCGGTCGGTGGTCTAGTGGTTAAGAGACTTGTCACCAATGCGAGAGGTCAGAGGTTCGAGTCCCATTCGGGGCGAAGAATTTTTCCTTCTCGTATGTGGCACCGTTCATTCGAGCCGATCGTCGGGGGTTCTCTCCGGGTACTCCGGCTTCCTCCCCCTCTGCTTTGGAAATGTTCAGCCCACCAAATTTGAAAAAAAAATGCAATTGTAAATTCCGAAATTTAAATAGCTGAGCCGACCCTTCGCATCACGTGATTGTAATGTGTTTATGTCCAGTATGTGAGAGGATGCGTGTGATTCACGTGAGCGTGCGTGTTGGGTTCAGTTCGCGGCGTTTGAGCCGATTCATGAAATTGGGAAAAGCGCCTATACAATACTATTATTATTATTATTGATGGCCATTGTCTTTTCAGGGGTCTCGTGTTGTTGTTGTTGGCGATTTGGGCGTAAACTTATTGACGTGAGTGAGAGCAAAAATAAACAATAATGACAGAGGGTTTTTGCAGTTGCAATCTCGGCTGGTGTATCGTTTACGAACATGATGCGGGTTTGTGGCCATTGTCTTTTCAGTGGTTTCGTGTTCGTGTTGGCGTGTTGGTCGTAAACGTATTGACGTGAGCGAGAGAGTGGGCGCACATATAAAACGATAATGAGGGGGGGGGGGGAGGAGATGAAATGAAATGGAACTTAATTTTCCAACGATATTAGGATTTAGGTACAGATTTAGATCTGTCTTATATCTTGTCCTTGCTAAACTAGGCAAATTACACTATTTGAAATCACACGCACAGATACACATATCTACATGGAAGTAGATCACGACCAATGCAATACAAAAGAAGCAGAGTGATAAAAACGGGTACAACGGACAAATTAACCAACGTAAATGCATAGACATATTGACATGTGTATTATGGTCTGCATTATGGAGAGAGAGAGAGAGAGAGAGAGAGAGAGAGAGAGAGAGAGAGAATATCCTGGGTCAAATTCAGTTCGCAATTTGCAACATGCTGCGCGTTACGTTTGATTATTGATTATTTCTTCCTTTAGGTCGGTGTTGAACGGTTTAACAGTTTAGCATCTCCGCCACAGAAGCGAAGAGAGACAACCCCTGTGGGCATGCTGTGTGTGTGTGTGTGTGTGTGTGTGTGTGTGTGAGAGAGAGAGAGAGAGAGAGAGAGAGAGAGAGAGAGAGAGACGTATCCTTGATTTAAAAAAAAAATCAGTAAAACACGCAAAAGCTGTGCTGGTGGACGGCTGTAACGAAAAAGAAACACGAGGAAACACACACACACACACACACACACACACACACACACACACACACACACACACACACACGAGAGAGAGAGAGAGAGAGAGAGAGAGAGAGAGAGAGAGAGAGAAGGTTTCAACAAAAATCCGAGACGGAACCACGGAGAAACACACACACACACACACACACACACACACACACACACACACACACACACATATCACCACCACCACCACTGCCAATAACACCACTTACTCCAAAACGCCGAAGCTCCACCGTACACCTCTATCAGAGCTCCACTTGCTATAAATCAAACGGACGGCAGAGAAGAAGAGAAATGAACCTACCTTGCTGATGGTGACGAATTGTAGGCAGGGCACGGAGCTCAGTGAAGACTGATGCCTGCTGGACTCGCTCGTCAGTGAAGCCTCTGGAGACAGTTTCCGCCGGAACACCACTTGAACCGCTACGACTTATCGTCTTTTATTGCCTCTGAGCTCGACCCGTCGTCCCAAATGGGTTAATCGTTCTTGATCGGAATATACCGTTCTCGTGTGGGATATGTGTAGGGTTTTTCTAATGGATAAAATGTATAGTTTTTTTTTTTAAATATCTCACTCTCTGGAAACAAAGCCTGGATTGCTGGAGAGTTGAAACACATTCAAAATTTCTATTTGTAAAGTCTGTTATTGTTCAAATTGTCTCAGTAATATTATGCCTTCTGAAATGTCCTTTGTTCATGTCTTTTCCTGTGTGTTCGTCTCTCCGGTCATCCGTAGTTCAGTCCCGGTGTTCTTACGTTTACTTGTCTTCTTCCGAGTGGCTGTGCAAAGAATAACAAGAGAACTGAATGCCAGAAAGACCAGAAAAGAAAGAAAAAAAAAACACGAAATGGGCGAAATTCTGTCTAGATTACGCGTCGGCTATAACTGTCCACTTTGCCCTTTCGCTTGCAAATTTGCTGGAGCCGGAGTGTAGGGTTGAGTCGCTTCTGCAAATTCCAGCCGACTGTCACTTCTTCTACTATGTGACAACACGTTTGGGTAAGAGTATAGCCTCAGCAAGTATCACTTGACTAGGGCGACTATAGGGTTCTTCTGCTCGACTCTAGCTCTCTGTTTATATGTACCATGGCGTGGTCCAACTGACACAGCAAACTACCTGTCAGTACGCTGAATGGAACAGTCAGTCAGGATCGTCCGCAATCTTCGTCTATCTCACACTCAGACAGCGAAGGTTTCGGAGCCAGTGATCTCTCGCCGCATAATCTTGTAGAGAAACTGGTTTGAGGAAGGCTTGGAGAGCGAGCAAATCGGGTTGTCAGTCCTTCCGGATGAAGCAGTCACGTTACAAAACAGACGTACAATTCGACGATATTAGGAGCGGGATGAACTGGATGATCTGTTGCTTGAACCGTGGCGCGGTGTTAACAAAGTGCTGATACTGCCTGTCGGTCTCACAGATTTCTGATACGAGTGGTTGTCATGGATGCTGGAAATAGACGGAAAAAGGAATTGTGGAACAGCACTGGCTTTGGTCAGAGAGTGCATGCAGTCAAGTCACAAAATGGAGCCAGGCAACAGGAAATCTGCGATCATTTGAAATCTTCCGCTGTTTATATGAATATACAATTACACAAACCAGTCTGCAAAGAAATACCCGCGTCTTCGAAGTACAGTCTCGTAAGCGTAACAGACACAAGAACCACCCAAACAGACGACGGCATACAATTACAAGCGGTTTTGAATATTGCTATAATGGCCCTAGCCCCACAGCTTCGCAAGAAGGGGAAGCAGACGATAAAACACAAGGGTTTATGAATATTACACTGATGTCACTGACCCCACTGACTTCGCAATATGAAGCCAAAACTCAGACGATAAAATACAAGGGTTCTTCAATATTGCACGAATGTCACTAGCCCCACAGCTTTGCAAGAAGAAGAGGAAACAAAAGCAGACGATAAAATGCGAGGGTTTTTTTAATATCACACTGATGCCCCTGATCCTATGGCTTCGCAAAAAAACCCAAAAACAGGATAAGCAGACGATGAAATACAAGCAATTTTGAATATTACACTGATGTCACCCACCCCACGACTCCGCAATAAGAAAAAGAAACAAAAACAGCCAATGACTTACGAGGGTTCTTGAATATTGCACGACCATACGGCTTCGCAGAGAGAAGCAAGAAAAGCTAACGATGAAATACAAGCGATCCTGAATATTACACTTATGTGCCTGACCCACGACCTCGCCAGAAGAAGGAAGAACAAAACCAGACGATGAAATACAAGCGATCCTGAATATTACGCTTATGTGCCTGACCCACGACCTCGCCAGAAGAAGGAAAAACAAAACCAGACGATGAAATACGAGCGCGTCGTGAATATTACAATTTTGTCCCTGAGCCTACGGTTTCGCAGAAAGAAGAAGACCAAACCTGGGAAACAGTGCCTCACAAATTTGGCGGCATAGAATTTGACATTGTGCAAGTAAGTGGCGTCGTTGAAGAGAGAAAGAGGACGCGTTGTTCTGTGCAACAATGGTCCTGCCAGACTCCAGCCTTTGTCTTAAGTTGAAAATCGATTTCTTTTGTTCGTGTCACGACAGCTGAAATAACTCATGTCCATCTGGACTTCCTAACGTCTGACCATGTGTAGCGAGCCCCAGCACTACATGCAGACAGCTTGAAATTCTCCCGTCTTTTGGGCTTAGAGATTAGATTCGTTTCTTTTAAAGGTCGTCGTTTGTTTTTCTTTGTCGTAACAGGGTGTTTCCGCTCCTCTCTGTAATCAAAGTTTCATTACCTTTGCTCTTCGTGTTAAAATCCTGTCTGTCTTGTTTGCAAAATTGGCCCTTAGCGTGTGTCGCGATAATTCTCCGTAGATCTGCAGGTGAACATCTAATTTATTTTCAGGTACACATGAGGCAGAGAGAATAAAATACAGCTAAAACATAAAAACGCTTGGATTGGTCCTGCTAAAAAAAAAAGTAACGTTCAAATTACTCATTATTCCGGGAGTTTTCTCAAGTGAAGAAAACAACCAACTGCACAGGCGACGTGAACTATTATATTTTCATAGCACAGTCATGGCCTTAATATTCAGGATAACGGACCTTTTAGCTAAACGTTATATTATGTTTCTGCATGAAGCAATAGTCCAAAGAGTTCAAATCATGCGATCTCGGAAGTACAATCCAGGGTCTTCAAATCCATGTTTCACCAGCCCTCTAGATCTTCCAGATTTTATGTAAGAAAGTCACAAAAGCCCAACCAAATCAAACCACGACAACAACAAAACAAACCAAATGACAAGATATTTGGAGAAGCACCTTTACGCGATGATTCGTTCTTCCTTGATTTAGTTCCGCTGAGTAATCAACATCAACCGCTCACAAACCTTGTCACGATACATATGCGATACAATCCGTTTCGGTAAGTCCATCTGTTTCTGCTGTTTTTGAATTTCTGGGCACTTATGAATGATACTCAAAATGTGTGACTTTTCACAGAGTAAAAATATCTTTCTTATCTTCCTCCATGTTGCGGGGGAAAAAAGCTTTCTGAATCAAATCTCCTGTGCCTGTGTCCTGGTTTATTTCGATTCTGATGTATCAGATTTCTTTCCCATGCACTCTTCTCAGGCCGATTCTTGTGATCGCTTATCTATATTTCAGAGCCCTATCCATCCAGTCTGGTTTTGTGTTGCCTAGTTATCTGCCGATTTGCCGACTCGTGTTCCCTAGTGACAGAAGCGGCCAATTTCCTGTCACCACTTTTTCTACTGCGATAATTCTCTCTCCATCTTTTTCCGCCTCTCTCTCTCTCCTGCAGCTCCACTCTATTTTGCTACTGTGCGAAGCTTGGAGTCCGCCAAAGACAAGACGAAGGATTGTGACAAAAGCTTTGATTTCTATTTCCTGACACTTTTTTCCGGCGATGATTGTTTTCCGCTTCTCCCTTTCTGTCTCCTCCACTGTCCAGCTTTGATTTCGTCCGCCAAAGACAGGAGGACAAGAGCTTTGATTGTAGTTCCACTGCTAGTGTTTGCTTTTTTTCTCACTGCGACCAGATCTTACTACATCTGATTCCCGCTGCGCAGTGTACGCACTGTCTGGCTAGAAACTGCCGTCCGTCAAAGTAAAGAGGACGGAGCGTGACCAGACTTTTGAATTGTAGTTTCACTTCGTCTGGTGTTCGCTTTCATTTGCGGTAGGAACAACCTCCTTACCTCCTGGCTTGGTCTCCGCACTGTTTGCCGTCTTGTCCAGAAACCGGCATCCGTCAAAGACAAGAAGAAGCGATGTGACAAGAACTTCTACTCTGTACTTCTACTGTTCGCTTTTGCGACAAGAACTACCTCCCGTGACTACCTACCTCCTGATTTGGTCTCCGCACTGTCTGGCGTCTTCTCCATAAACTGGCATCGGTAAAAGAAGCGATGTGACAAGAACTTCTTCTTGTGTTCGCTTTTTGCGACAAGAACTACCTCCTGTGACAAGGACTTCTACTCAGTACTTCTACTGTTCACTTTTGCGACCTCCTGTGACGGCCACCGCACTGTTTGGCGTCCTCGCTATAAACCAGCGTCCGTCAAAGACAAGAAGAAGCGATGTGACAAGAACTTCTGCTCAGTACTTCTACTGTTCGCTTTTGCGACGAGAACTACCTCCCGTGACTGCCGTGACGGCCACCGCACTGTTTGGCGTCCTCGCTATAAACCAGCGTCCGTCAAAGACAAGAAGAAGCGATGTGACAAGAACTTCTGCTCAGTACTTCTACTGTTCGCTTTTGCGACGAGAACTACCTCCCGTGACTGCCGTGACGGCCACCGCACTGTTTGGCGTCCTCGCTATTAGCTGGCGTCCGTCAAAGCTAAGAGGGGGCGTTGTGAAAAGAACTTTTTTTACTTCTGCTTCTAGTTGTGCTCCCTTTCCGTTTCAGTGTGACCAGAACTACCTCCGAGTGACTCACGTGTCTTGGTGTCCGCACACTTTGGCGTTCTGGTTAGAAACTGTCAGTTGTTGGACACAGCTTGGTCACTATATATTGGGCCCGAGTGTCGACTCTCTCTCTCTCCCTCTCTCTCAGCAGTCGCCGGAGTCCGCACGCGCGCACGTGTGTTTGTGCCGCTGCCTGTCTCTTCAGGTGTCACTGCGGCGGCGGCAGACGCTGCTCGCGGAAACACCTCTGTGAATTCATGCGTCCCACAGCGCCAATTGTGTATGTGAGGTATAGAGCGCGTGCTTCTACGACTGTGAGTCGAACGTTTGCTGAGCGCGACTGGTTGGTTGGCTGGTTGGTTAGTGGCCGGTATTAACGCCCTTCCCACCAAAAGGGTGATACCAAAGCTACGGAAAATCCCCTGTGAGTACACGTTCCACATCGTCAGTAGTGCCTATAAATTTCAATGAAGTGCAGAGCGCGTGTTTGTATGAAAAGTTGTTACGTTTGCTGAGCGCGTTTTGTTGGTTGGCTGGTTGGTTGGTTGTGGGTTTAACACCTATTTTTTGCACCACATAAGGGTGATATCTAAACGGGCCAAAGCGGAGGGAAAAACAGACTGGTGGAGGTGGTGGAGGGATAGCTATGGTGGCATCGGTCTGTCTTAGGCCAAATCTGTACTTTTTGCAGCTCCTTCGGCGTTCAGATCATCCTCTGATTCGAATCAGGCAGAAGATGGTATCTCCACCAACCCCTGCGTCCTCCCTCCCCTCCTCCCCCCCCCCCCCCCAACACACACACCACCACCGCCACGGCCCCGCCCTCTCAGTACCGCGGAAACACAGTTCTCTCTCAGAGTACAAAAGAAAGAGATTCACATCACATTTTGTTCTTCGGTAAGAAACTGTTCCCACGGCACAACCTACCTACATCTCTATAACTCTTTCACTGCAGGAGGGATCATCCGTATCAGCAACACATTCAGACACTATAGGAAGACAGTAAACTGGGAGAGCACTTCATAAACACTGCAGTCTTTATCCTGACGTATTTACGACCCAAAACAACGCTGAGCACACTGCATGCACTGTGTTGGTTTTGGCACGAGATAGACCGCTGCTGCGCGCCTTTTGATATGAAGGTGCGCATTGCTGTAATGCATCGTTTCCGTTTGACACTAGCCACGGAATTACTAACCCACAGTTCAGAGAAACGTGACTGTTTTCTGAGCTGTATATAGAAACATGTGACTGTTTTCTGAGCTATATATAGAAACGTGTGACTGTTTTCTGAGCTGTATATAGAAACATGTGACTGTTTTCTGAGCTATATATAGAAACGTGTGACTGTTTTCTGAGCTATATATAGAAACGTGTGACTGTTTTCTGAGCTATATGTAGAAACATGTGACTGTTTTCTGAGCTGTATATAGAAACATGTGACTGTTTTCTGAGCTATATATAGAAACGTGTGACTGTTTTCTGAGCTATATATAGAAACGTGTGACTGTTTTCTGAGCTATATATAGAAACGTGTGACTGTTTTCTGAGCTATATATAGAAACGTGTGGCTGTTTTCTGAGCTATATATATATATAGAAACGTGTGACTGTTTTCTGAGCTATATATAGAAACGTGTGGCTGTTTTCTGAGCTATATATATAGATGTATGCACTTTCCATGAATCTTTTGACTTCCAGTTCTCGGGTCTTGAGTTCGTATCCCGGCTGGGGCCAAATATTTGTGCTGGCTTTTTCATCGTTGCTCCGTCTTTGATATCACCCGTATGTGGTGGAAAAGGACGTTAAACCCCCAAACACCCCACCCCCGCCCCCATGAATTTCTTGTAAGGGAGCTAAAAGGACGAAATAATAGCTGGTCGGGAAACTAATCAAATTAGTGAACAAATAATCGAGTATGCCGGCCCCCGTAGTGTAGTGGTTAGCACTTCGGATCATAGACCGGGAGACCCGGGTTCGAATCCCAGCCGAGGCAAGCGGGATTTTTCATACCTAGGTCGGCTCCTACCCAGAGCGGGTGTGCTATGGGCCCAATGGGGAGGCTGTTGCCACACAGCCGAGTTTCACCCACTTCACGGGTGCGACTTTGGGGGTGCTTCCCTTAGTATGACACGTCTTATAATGTGGATGATTACACGGCCGGCACCGCAGGTGCCGTAGTTCCCGGGCCTGGTTAATGCCGGGATATTTATGACAGGAAGCGTGGAATGCGGCCCTGTCCCGCAGTCCCAAACCACATGGACCTCCATAGCATCATCTTACTATCATCCTCATCTCCATCATCATGCATAATAAAAATTGTCCCAGCTTCCGAGTCCTCCGTGGGTTCCACCCATGACCTGGGAGGAACACCACAGGAGCTGGCAAAGAGTTGGGGCAGCAAAAAAAAAAAAAAAAAAAAAAAATCGAGTATGCAAACATGCTTGTAAGAAAGAGGGGAAGCGAGAACAAATGAATGCCAGTCACCCATCCCTTTGTCAGACAGTTTGTCCATTTACGACAGAGTGGGTGGGTAAGTGTTTGAGCGTTTAACACCTTTTCCTGCCACATATGGGTGATATCAAAGACGTGGTAACGAGAAAATAAGCCAGAACAAATGCTTGGCTCCAGGCGGGAATCGAACTCACGACCAGCGAATAGAAACTTCACTGCTCAACCGCTCGGCTGTCGCAGCTTCTTCCGATTTACGATAGAATGACTGCCAGTCAAGTGTTTAGTTCTTGTAGGTAGAATTGTGAAGATTAGGTCG
>JACVVK020000495.1:12500-30000 GCA_018292915.2 Batillaria attramentaria | reverse complement strand
CATGCGGATATGACCTGAAAGCTTTGAAGCTTGTCACAAAGGCTTGAGGCCGACATGCTGCTGCTTCCTTTGAACATGAGCAGAATATGCATTCATTTGTCACGTGCACCAAACGCTCGTAAAGTTCAAAAGGAAGTTTGTGTCTGTTCTTGTACAATCTATACATAAACCGCGGCTGAAATTAACCATTACTGTCGGCTTCTGTGTTACACCCCCACATGCTTTATGTGGTGAATCGATGTAAACCGCAGTTTTGTTATTATGCTCGATGCGCCAGCAGGTGGCCTGTGAATGAGATATGATCAAAGAGAGAAGACAAATACATATGTTGCTTGAATTATTTATGTTGTTGAAACTGTACGCACGGTGGTTGGATGATTGCACAGACATGGATAACTCGCCCTCACACGGCGCTTGGAAATAATTATGTACAGGATACGCCAAGCCGCAGTCCAGTTGTGGCGTCAAGGTAAGCCAGGTTTCATTTTACCGTAACAATTTGACAGTGGTCGTTTCAGCATTAACACGTAAGATAAGATTATACCTTCTCAATCGTCCAAGAGAGAAACTGCAAGTATTATTTGGCACAATCATGCTGGGCATGTATCTACAAGCGTGTGGCCAAGGTCCTGATTTTCTAAACATCACAACAACAAACCAACCAACCAATCAAACCTAAAACTTAAAAGAAGACAAAACAAAACTATGCAGGCATGTAGGTGGTGCAATATCTGACTAATAAAACAGTACAGAACAATTCGTTATCCTAGATCTGTGAGATAGGCCTTTTACAAAACAACAATAACAACAACAACACCATAAACAACACCACCAACAACAAATCAACAATGAAAGAAACCAAACTAAAACCCATCAACAAAAACAACAAATCAACAACAACAGCAAATCAACAAAAACAGCAAATCAACAACAAAAGCAAATCATCAACAACAAAACAAAACAACCACAGCAAAACCAACCAAAACAAACAACCAATCAACAAAAAGAAAAAGAAAAACACATCAACAAAAACAACAAATCAACAACAAAACAAACAACAGAGAGAGAGAGAGAGAGAGAGCGCACAACAACAACGATACATCAAACAAAACAAACAACCAAAGAAAAGACCAAACAAAATAAAAACATCCAACAATTTTTCAGCAGTAACACGTCAGAACGGCCGACATCCTAGGTCAAACCGAACTTCAATTCCGTAGGTCGATCATGTAACGCTGCAGTGGATCTAAATACACAACCCTGTTATTCAGACAGGCGTCACCAGAAATAGGGCCAGGGTTTAAAGCAGATCTAAGTCGTGGGAGGTAGCTGCAGTTTATGTGTGCCACGCTGATGCCTTGTTTGTATTTCGTGCTCTGAAAAGTACACAAGTTTGTAAAAATAAAAATTTATATGCATAGGGTTTGTTTATCGGTGAATTATAGCTGTGTTTCCCCCCCCCCCCGTGAAGTTGTCTCACTACTTATTTGGTATGGTAGACTTCTCCTCGGCGCACATATCCATCTCTGCTGAAATGCTCACGGCGCCGCAGGGCTGGAGGACGAAGCAGTGAAAGCCTGCTGCCGCTAAGCGCTACTTTATGTGCAAACCTCCACCCTGCTATTCACTCTGGTGCGTGCGACAGTATTTATGTTTACCACGACACCGGCCACAGCCTACTCTTCCTCGAAAGATGAACGTGGGATTTTTAGCGTGCACACTTGATGTATGTGCGTGCATGTGTACACGAAGGCGAGACAGGCACCGTAAACGAGTCTCCACATGGATTTGACTCGATATGGTAAGGAAAAATCCCACCATATTCCTGCCCACCGGCGACTCGAACCTGGCAGCTCAGGATCCGAAGTCGGATGCCTTAACCACTAGACCAAATCCCCTTTCAAGCTGCTCATTGCAAATATAGACTGAGTTGTGAGCCTGGGGGAGCATAAATTGTCTAGATGCATTAGGAGTGCACAGGGAGCACATGGTAATACTGAATATACTTAAAGGTCTTCATTGTCTTGGTAGGGGAGCCGGGGTGGCCGAATGGTAGAGCGTTAGACTTCCAATGCTCGGGTCGTAAGTTCGTATCCCGGCTGGGGCCAAATAGTTGTGCTGGCTTTTTCATCGTTGCCGGGTCTTTGATATCATCCGTATGTGGTGGAAAAGGACGTTAAACACCCAAACACCCTCATTGTCTTGGTTCATATCAGAAGTAAAAGCAAACAAGTAGCTGTATTTTGACGCGGGCTGAACCTTGGTATAAAAAAAAAAAAAAAAAGTTAGGTTTGAGTCACACCATCAGTTCCTGACCGACTGAATAGGAACTGTATTCTGCTCTGTTACATGTACGTACTTGGAACATTTAGTGGCTGCTTCAAAACCACTTCTCCACCTCCATCTCAATAATAATAATAATAGTGATGATGATGATACTACTACTTCTACTAATAATAATAATTATGACAGTACTTATATAACGCTATCATCTATTAGTAATAACAATTCTAAAACCTTAAACAAATTTACAAAGCCATAAGGTCAGGGCACAACCCCCCCCCCCCCACACACACACACACACATACGATGCCAACCAGAACAGTCAAGTGGTACTATGGGCAATCTACCATCTGCGTCTACAACACACGCAGACCTTGAAACTTACGTGGGACGCTCAACTCAGCTATGAATGAAAGAGAAACGTCAGAGGGCCCATACATGGATCTCTCCAGAGCGAGCAATTTTAGCCCACAAGAAAATATGTTAAGGGTGGTTAATGGTACCATTTTTAAGCTTTCACGTCGTTCTGGGATATTTTCGTGGCATCACTCATCACACCACTTAGACAACGGGACAGTGACAGGGTCTGTGATACTGACACTGAGCCACCAGAAGCGTACTCGATGACCCGGCGACCACACTGAACAACAAGCGCTCGAGTAGTGTAACAACAGATGTAGAATTGGAATGTTCGACGGCTGGCGCAGAGTGTAAAACGCCATTGTATGGCATTAAGATCTGTACTAATCATCAGAATGGAGTATTTTTGGGTTGCAGGTGCACTCACGAGCAAAACTGTTCGAAACCATGAACTGGCTTAGTAAAGACGGAGTTAGCACCCCCCCCCCCCCCCCCCCCATTTTCGCACCACATTCACACCACAAACTTTCACACAACAAACAAACAAACAAACAAACAAACAAACAAACAAACAAACAGCGACAACAAAAACAACAACAACAAAACAACAACAACAAAGACAAAAAACCCAAAACAACATTCACACCACAAACTTTCACACAACAAACAAACAAACAAACAAACAAACAAACAGCGACAACAAAAACAACAACAACAAAACAACAACAACAACAAAGACAAAAAACCCAAAACAACAACAACAACAAAAACAACAACAAAATAGTCGGTCATATCTCTAGTACAGGTCATCACATGTTGCGTGTGCTGTTTACATAAACCCTCTTAGTTCATCACACATGCTTCTGATAGATCGATAACAAACTGCTTACTGCAAGGGAAAGAAGCGGCACCACTTGTGGGCCCTGACAACAGTTACTAGAGTCTTCCAGAAAGGTTCGCTGCTTATCTGGGCGTCAGAAATGACGCCATGCCCATATCACACTAAAGGCAAGGGAGTTTAAACGTCTAGAATTTAACTGTACCAGTTTACAAGCAGCACAGACCTTTAACAAAACACTCCTCTCTCCATAAACAGGCAAGCTGTTTAGACCTGAATCTGGACTGTTTGAAACGAGGACATCCTTGCAAGTAATAACTCAGATTACACTCCAGACATGAGAGTATTCAAGAGTAAACCACGGGATTAGTCAAATGACGGTGTTTTGTTCCGACCTATGCATCTTTCAAAAGCCAGATTTCCCGGAAAGAGAGATTTCCATAATCACGTTGACTTTCGAATAAACTATAAGAAAATAGCGAGTTTTCATAAATCCCCAGACTTTTAGATGAGATCTGATGTTATTACAAGATAGAACATTTCAAAATTCTAATTAACAACGAGAGGACCAGACCATTGTTAAATCTGAAGGAGATGGTCGAAAGTAAATCAGCTGGTTAGTTTGGATGAGAACGCCCAGGATTTGTGTCCATGGCAATTTTTCTCTCGCTGCATATTGATTCTGGCATTTGAGATTTTGCGGACATTACAGTGTAGTGAGATTCCTTATCCTTGTTTTTTTCCCGCAAGATGGCCGTATTTTTGAGTGCTGAAAATGTGTCATACAAAGGCCATTTATAATCCAGTGAATAATGAATAAGATTTAAGAATCCAGGAGAGCATGGGTCTACAGGTACCAAGAACGCCCACCCTTGCACGCTCTAGTCTACCTTAAGTCGATGTCACACGTGAGTGTTTTTAGTCCAACCAAACAGCGAACACGGTGTGTTTCCGTGTTTCTCGTGTGACATGCGGCTATAACATGCCTTTACCCTAATTTTCTCCAAAGCGTGCTTTGAGCTGTTCTCCGATTTATTTTATTTTTTGGAACAAAAACGCCTCCCGCGTGTCATGATCCTTAATAACAAGGAGAGCTTCAAATGAATGCGATACGCCGACGGATGCTGAGCCCGTGAACATTGGCTGAAGCCGCCAGAAGCTCTTCTAGTCAACAAACAAACAAAAAACTGCCACAAACAAAAACAACAACAACCACCAACTAATCGACCAGCCGACAGATTGCCAAGAGAAAGAAAGAAATTAAAGCAAGAAACAGAAAAAGGAAATGCATTTGAAAAAAATGAAAAAGAAGGGAAAATAGAAAACAAAGAGCGAGAAAAAAAGAAGAAGATAGAATCAAAGAAACTTTAAATCACAACAGTTGATGCATTTAGCATAAGCAGTTAGTTTTCATACTTGTCGTTGGTACATACTACAAAATAAACTACGAACACACACACACACACACACACACACACACACACACACACACACACACACACACACACACACACACACACACACAC
The DNA here is from genome assembly GCA_018292915.2 of Batillaria attramentaria. Taxonomy (NCBI): domain Eukaryota; kingdom Metazoa; phylum Mollusca; class Gastropoda; family Batillariidae; genus Batillaria; species Batillaria attramentaria. Next base: position 24,993 of record JACVVK020000495.1, on the reverse strand, counting down.
ACACACACACACACACACACACACACACACACACACACACACACACACACACACACACACACTTGCGAAGCAAAACAACGACAACAACAAGCAGCAACAACAACTGATACAGGCAAACACATGCAAAGAACACAAAGCACACGAGAAGATAGAAAATCCAGTGAAATATGTCCCTAGAAATAAAAATCTTCGAGGATGGACAGAACAAACCCGAAAGAAGTGAAAAAGAAACGAAAGGTGACAAAACAAAAGAAAAGAAAACAAAGAAAGCAACAGTAACAACAAAAATTGTCCACAAAATCTGCTTGTCTGTTTTTTTCTGTTATTGTTCCGAATTTGGCGAGTTGAACTTTGTTTTGGCGTGATTAATGTAAAAAAAAAAAAACCGTTGACTTTCTGCTCAGATAACACCGGCATTATACCTTGAAATGAGAATCTCCGGGGGTGTTAGTCTGCAGTAAGGAGGGGGTGAGGGGTGAGGAGGGGGTGAGGGGCGAGGGGGAAAAGAAGACAGCCAGGCGATGGATAAATGCATTGTGTCACGTTAACCTCCAACAACGAAATGTTTCAATGGAGTTTTGCAACGTTCGCGAAACTTCCCGACCGAACTTGTTTTCCTTCCGACTTACTTAATATTAAGGCCGAAAGTTTGATGAATGTGTCTGTGCTTTGGTACAGAAGGGTATATTTTGTCTTCTACGTAATGGCATGTGTCTCAGTTGCTGTTTTGACGAGCAAGCTTTTATTTAGCTTTTTTTCTCTGACAGGAGAATGTTAGGAAAAGATTACAAGGAGCGTGTGTGTGTGTGTGCGTGTGTGTATGTGTGTGTGTGTGTGTGTGTGTGTGTGTATGTGTGTGTGTGTGTGTGTGTGTGTGTGTGTGTGTGTGTGTCTGTCTGTCTGTCTGTCTGTCTGTGCGTGCGTGCGTGCGTGCGTGCGTGCGTGCGTGCGTGCGTGCGTGTGTGTGTGTGTGTGTGTGTGTGTGTGTGTGTGTGTGTGTGTGTGTGTGTGTGTGTGAGAGAGAGAGAGAGAGAGTCAAGACTCGATCATTTTATTGTTAGCAAAGATCTTGGAAACATAAATCTGATTCCAAGGTCTTTGTTGTTAGGCCGTTGACCCATAACAAGTCTTGAGTCTTGAGAGAGAGAGAGAGAGAGAGAGAGAGACAGAGACAGAGACAGAGACAGAGACAGAGACAGAGACAGAGCTAGTTTCCGGAGAAAGTTCTAGTTTCCGGACACTGACTGACACCTTTATTAAAAACTTTCCAAAGTTCTCGTGAAGTGTACCCACTGCCTGTCACTTGTGTATTTCCCTTTTATCTTATCAGGCAGAAACTGTAATAAAACGTACCAAATCGAAAGTGCAGGACAAACGCGAAAGCATTCGCCATAAACCCACGAGCGTTACTCCAGCCTTCGACAGAAAACTAATTCATACACCCCCCCCCCCCCCCAAAAAAAAAAAAAAAAATCGATTTGGGGCGCACGTCTAATTCACAAATGCTTCAAATGTCTTCAGGCTTCGCAATTTTCTGAGGCGCAAAGGTTGCTCAAAGTTCCTCCCCAAACCCCACCTAACGACTTCCGACTGCCTCCTCGATCCCTAATACGGTTTCCTTGTTCAGGTTCTCACATGCACCTACTCCCAAACGACCTAGAAAACCGAAAAGAGCTGTATGTGAAAAACAGAAACCTTTTCCGTTTTTTGTCTTGACTGCATTCCACATTTTTGACTGACTGGGAAGCCCTTGGCTAGGCACGGAGAACTTCACTACCCAGAACAGGCTGTCAAGAGCGGTTGAACCAAAAACCTGCATCGGGGCTTGATCCGGAAAGAAATGTGACCTGGCGTCACCATCGAAAACAATTTATTTTTGGTTGGAGACAGTGACTAGAACAGAAAGTTCACGCGTGTTGCCCTTAGGGAAAGCCCTCAAATTCTTAATAAGAGCACTTTTTTTTTAAAAAGACAACTGCATTTAATCCACAGGCAGCGGTAACGTAATAATTATCTTCCCTTGTCCCGCTCACGTTTTCCTCCATACTAGCTCTTGATACAAGGGGTGTACCGAAAATCCTGTTATAATTTCTTCCAGCCGGTTTAAATGAACACGATAACGATAAAACCCGTATGCCAAAATAAAGCGTAACCTTTGCCCTACTCCCTCGCATGATTTAGGTCAGTATGTGATATCGATGTGACGTCAGTCACGTTGCATACTTTGCATGACTATTGGATAACTGTGCTTCAAGACGTGTGATGGTGATACGTCTACTGGTTACCGTTTTTACAGCACCTGTTACAGGACTTTTGGTACACACCTCGTGTAACTGTAGGAAGATTCCTAACGAACCACAGAGGTGACTCCGTTTCTTGTGACGGAGGGGTGTCAGATCCTCTCGACATTCAGCACACGTTTTCTTTGTGTTCAGAAGAGACATACTGGTTGGAGAATGTTTATCTTATAACATCACCCTCTACTCCAGACGACAACACCATCTGCAACAACAATAATAATACATACATACATACATACATACATACATACATACATACATACGGAAACCAGGGGAGCCGGGATAGCCGAAAAGAGCGTTGGACTTCCAATGCTCGGGTCGTGAGTTCGAATCCCGGCTAGGGCAAAATATTTGTGCTGGCTTTTTCATCGTTGGCGCGTCTTTGATATCACCCGTATGTGGTGGAAGAGGATGTTCAACCCCCCAAACACCCACCCACCCCCATTATGGGAACCAAAGCGTTGTAGGAGAACATAAATTTCACGTGTTTCTTTTGGGAAATTCTAATGTCTGTATTCGTTTAGTTTTTTTGTTTGCTTGCTTTTATTTTAGTTTTTCTTTTTTTTAGGATTTATTTCACTGTTTTGTAATGTTCTTTTCTCTTGTCTTCTTTTAGAACAAAACAACGGCAACAAGACAACGCAAATAACAGAAACATCAGAAGTAACAACACACACACACACACACACAAAACCATTTCAACACAAATATACTAGATAAAAGTTAGAAGATACAGGTCAACAACAAGTTCCCAACATAGAATTGCAACTCTCAGATAATGATGAAAGGAATTTTGAAAAGGAAACAAAAATGCAGACGGTTTAGCTTCGATCGTGAGATCACGAAAAACGACAACAGATCAACATGTGACATAAACCATTTCACACCACACCACGCTTCTTGTAGCGTTTGCTCCAAACCGGTCCAAAACTAACTCCATCTCTGCCACGACAAGAAAAAATACACGACCGTCTAGAGTTTCGGTCTACACTTCTCCGCAGACGACATTTCCATGTTATTGCAAATAAAATGAAGTTGGTTGTTTGTCTGACCCTGCCTCAGCAGATCTTAGCCCAGGGCGACAGTTGGGATCTTTCACGTATAGTTTCTACAGGCCAGGGCTCCGGTAGATAATCATGATTGTAAACCGTCTGAAGTAGGGCATTAAATATCACGTTGGGACAGGCAGAAAATTGAGAGGGCTAACTGATTCTACTGATATTAGACTCATGTGGCTCTGGTGTTATTTTACTGATGAGTTCGGGGGGAGCCGGGGTGGCCGAATGGTAGAGCGTTGGACTCTCAACGCTCGGGTGTTGAGTTCGAATCCCGCCGGCTGGGGCCAAATATTTGTGCTGGCCTTTTTTCTCGTTGCCCCGTCTTTCATATCACCCTTATGTGGTGGAAAAGGACGTTAAACTCCCAAACACCCACCCACCCCCATCCTGATGAGTTCGGTGGCGTGGTTATATTTCCAACGACGGTGTTCTAACACGTTTGAAGTTAATTAATCCACCCAGGCTTAAGGTAAGCCGTGATAGCTGTATGGTAGAGGGATGCTCGGGTCGTGATTTCGAATTGCGGCTGGGGCTAAATGTTTGTGATGGCCTTATTATCGTTGCCCCGTCTTTGATATAACACACACCTGATGGAGACGGACGTGAAATTCCCCCGAAACCCACCCATCCATCCACCACTCAAGCTTGAATATTTTGGGCGGTTACCATGCCAGCTGACTCTGCAGAATTATCAAGACTAGTAAGAGGATACAAGAAAGCACACAACTTTCCCAAAAGAAGCAAACAAACAACACAAAATAAAACAAAACAACAACAACAACAACAACTTTACATGATTTTGTCAATCCAGCAATAGGAGTAGGGTGGGTGGGTGTTTGGGTGTTTAACGTCCTTTTCCACCACATAGGGTGATATCAAAGACGGGGCAACGACGAAAAAGCCAGCACAAATATTTGGCCCCAGCCGGGATCGAACTCACGACCCGAGCATTAGAAGTCCAACGCTGTACTATTCGACCACCCCGGCTCCCCAGCAATAGGAGTAGTCTTCAAAACAGTATGTGATGAGTTCACTTTGTCAGTTCCTCCATACCCCGATAGGGGAGAAAGGAATAAAATCTTTTGACTTGACTTGACTTGACTTGACTTGACTGGGTAACAGTGCTAAAGTCGCTGCAGGTACTGTTTCAAGTAGACCAGAATAAAGGTCATCGTGTATGGAGACTGACCACTGTCCTTCCCAGCTTCAATGAGAGTGGGTAGGTGGGTGTTTGGGAGCTTAACGTCCTTCTCCACCAAATACGGGTGATATCAAAGACGGCGCAACGATGAAAAAAACCAGCACAAATATTTGGCCCCAGCCGGGATACGAACTCAGGACCCGAGCATAAGAAGTTCAACGTTCTACCATTCATGTACCTAACAACTATCACACATAAAACTACTCTGTGGGTTTTGTTGTTGTTGGTGTTGTTGTTGTTGTTTTCGTTTTTTCCTTGTTGTTGTTATTGTAGTTATTTTCATTTGCAGGGACATGGTTTGAATGTTACCGGTTTGAATGTTACCACAAAACTGATAATTCAAATATGATATTTTGACACTTTTGCCGTATACATGCGTGCTCTAGCTGTCACATTTGTGTACAAATACTCTTCTGTAAAGCCAAACTGCACGCTCCGATTTCGCCTCTCGTCTTATCTCTGCCACGGCTGGTAATTACTACGCGAAAACTAGGTCGATCCGCAAACATCCGTGCGCAGCGTGTTTGATTCATAAGCAGCCACAAAACCTCTCCGTCGCACAAGACACACGAAACAAACACTCCTGGAACCAAAGCACTGTGTCAACAATTGATCACACCCGCTATGGCAACAAAGCAGTTGCCTGGAAACACGAGCCTTGTCTGATTATCGCCGGTGTAGTTGTGCAGCTTTAGCGTGTTGTTAACAGATTTCACGGCAGCTTAGACATCCATATTGCTAAATACATGGAAAAGGACACCGAGATACAAATGACGCTTTTTCGCCAATTCTTCCAGCTGTGGCTGAGACCAAAATGTTGGTGACGTGGCCCCCGTAGTGTAGTGGTTAGCACTTCGGACCATTGACCGGGAGACCCGGGTTCGAGTCCCAGCCGAGGCAAGCGGGATTTTTCCTACTAGGTCGGCTCCTACCCAGAGCGGGTGTGCTATGGGCGCAATGGGGAGGCTGTTGCCACACGGCCGAGATTCACCCACTTCACGGGTGCGACTTTGGCGGTGCTTCCCTTGCCTGCACAACTCTATCCATCTGTAAATACTACCCCCTCCCCCCCCCCCCCCAGCTCATTTTACCGTGATCCCAGCTGTATTTTATGAAAGTGATGTGTGTGTGTGTGTGTGTGTGTGTGTGTGTGTGTGTGTCTTTTTCTCTGTGTGTGTGTAATTGGAGAGCGCTCTGAGTCAGCATCTGCTGGGATACTGCGCTATATAAAAGCAATTTATTATTATTATTATTATTATGACACGTCTTATAATGTGGATGATTACACGGCCGGCACCGCAGGTACCGTAGTTCCCGAGCCTGGTTAATGCTGGGATACTTATGACAGGAAGCGTGGAATGCGGCCCTGTCCCGCAGACCAAACCACACGGACCTCCATAGCATCATCTCATTTACCACCATCCTCATCTCCATCATCATGCATAATAAAAACTGCCCCAGAATTCGAACCCTCCGTGGATTCACCCATTACCAGGGAGGAACACTACTGGAGCCGGCAAAGAGTTGTGGCAGAAAAAAAAAGAAGAAAAGTTGGTGACGTCACAGTTGAAGCGTGCTGTGTGTTCCAGTGTCCCATTTTGAGGGGGTGGGTGGGTGTTTGGGAGTTTAACGTCCTTGTCCACCAGGTATGGGTGATATCAAAGACGGGGGCAACGAGAAAAAGGCCAGCACAAATTGTTGGCCCCAGCCGGGATTCGAACTCACGATCCGAGCATTGAGAATCCAACGCTCTACGCGGCTATCACGGCTCCCCCAATTTTGAGGAAGCTGGACATAATCATGAAACTACAACCCTGTTCTGGGTCCGTCGATAACTCCATGCCTCTGCGATGACGGCCAAGTCGGGCTAACCGAGACCGAGCCGAGATAAGTGATACCTAAGAAGGAAAAAACAAAAATACTCGGTGACAAGGAAAGTGGACAGTTGCGAACAACATTGAGGTCCCCGTGTTATTTCACAGTGTGCACAGACGGGGCGAAAACTGTCGCATTCACCAGCACGGTACATTCTCAGCCTGTTTCGTGATTATTGCCTGCATGAGTTGTCCCCCGTACATACACAGACCCGTAGCATGCAGGCATTTTTCGCGGCAGCTTTGTGCTCTGCCACGAAAAATGCGTGCTTGTTGCGGCAAGGGATACAACTCATGCAGGCAATAATCTCGAAACAGGCTGAGAATGTACCGTGCTGGTGAATGCGACATTTTTCACCGCTTCTGTGCACACTGTGAAATAACACGGGGACCTCAAAGTTGTTCGCAACTGTCCACTTTCCTTGTCACCGAGTATTTTTGTGTTTTCCTTCTTAGGTATCACTTATCTCGGCTCGGTCTCGGTTTGCCCGATTTGGACGTCATCGCAGGGGATTGGAGTTATCGACGGACCCGGAACAGGGTTGGTGAAACTATAGTACTGGCAGGGAATGGTTGTGGGTTTTCAGTGTTTGTCTTGTGTGAATTAACACATTTAGACCAGAAATGGTTTGGTAAATGAATTGAGTAAATAGGGTCATTCGAGCTGCTACCGCAACTTGAACGGTACGAAAGAAGGTCATAATGGTTAGGTAACTTATTGGGGGCACCACAGTTAAAAGGCTTGTCTCGGTCGATTGATTTATAGTGAAGCCACGTTATCGTGCTAGCTTTGTGCCCCTGTAGGTACACGTGTGGAAACAGGAGTGAAAAAAACATCGCTGGTGTGTGTGTGTGTGTGTGTGTGTGTGTGTGTGTGTGTGTGTGTGTGTGTGTGTGTGTGTGTGTGTGTGTGTGTGTTATTTAAAAGCTTTTCAATAATCTGATTTATTTTATTGGAAGCGGACGTCACGTCTGCGTCGAGGCGTCGTGGTGCAGGTGCAGCTGATTGTGTCTTTTATCTGGCATTGCTATTTTAATAATCACGTTTATTTATTTTATTTTATCTTATTTTTCTTAACTTTGTAAGCTCTTAGAGCTCGATAAGTATAAGCGCTATATAAATATCCATTATTATTATGATCATCATCATCATCATCATCATCATCATCATCACCATCTTCATCGTTATATGTCCATACAAAAGTGTTTTTTTGTTTTTTTGTTTTTTTGCATGGTAATGTGTGTAAGAGAATAAAGTCCTGTCGATGTGTGTGTGTGTGTGTGCGTGCGTGCGTGTCTGTGTGTCTGTCCGCCTGACTTGCTTTCCAGTGTTTTATACTGGTCGAGAAAAAACAGAATTTATACTTACATGATAAAAACCTAGGAAGGAAAGAACCGGAAACAACCCAGTTATCACTGAAACCGAACAAGACGTCCGCCGGAAATGATCAAATAACAAAGTCGACAATTCAAGGGTTTTTAATGTTTAAGACCAACCACAGCAGGGGGGGACTTGCGTCTTGAAAAAAAAAGATCACAGACCACTGAACAGGTTTCTGAACATGCAAGGTTCAGACGTTTTGTTTGCACAGTTCGATGGGGAGAAGGGGACTGGGTTAACTTGTTGGTACAGGGGAGGATTGTGGTATTTGCAAGTTTTCTTAATGGGGAGTCTTCTGGTTTGGTTTCAACAGATTTATTTCGTTGTTTTTGGTAGTGGGAGTGGGGGGGGGGGGGGTAACGTCTTTTTCCACCACATACGGGTGATATCAAAGACGGGGTAAACGATGAAAAAGCCAGCACAAGTAATCATTTGGCCCCAAGGGGGATACGAACTCACGACCCGAGCATTAGAAGTCCAACGCTCGACCATTCGGCCACCCCGGCTCCCCTGCTTTTGGTGGAAATACAGGGAAACGATTCTTAGCATGAACAAAATAAACTTATGATATGCTCAGTAAAAATTCCAATATAGCAACCTTGCCATGGCAGGTCAGAAATTACGAGAGAGAGAGAGAGAGAGTGGGGGGGGGGGGGTCTCAGTTGGTGAGCATTGTCTTTTCAACAGAGATCAGCTGCTACAGTCGTTGTTGACATGTATGTATATAGCTAAGAAAAATGTGCCGAAAGTGTGATAAACTCTTAGACCAGTGTTAAACACATACACATTGTTGACAATGGAAGGGTCTATGTTGCCGTGGAGAAGAAGATGGATACGTATAATGACAATGGAAGGTCTATGTTGCCGTGGAGAAGAAGATGGATATGTAGAATTATGTTAATGTCTTCTGGTTTGAGCGCTAAAGTGTTTTAGTTTGTACGCGTCTGTTCGTTCTTTTTGTTTGTGTATTTCGTTTTGTTGTTGTTGTTGGTGGTGGTGGTGGCGTTTTTGTTTTTTTTTTCGTTTTTTTTTCTTCGTTTTATTGTTTCTTCGTTTCTTTTGTTCTGTTCGTTGGTATGTAGGTTTGTTTCTTCATTTGAGATTGAAACAACAACAACAACAAGGACAAACACCAGCAGCAACAGTGCTTTCAAAACCGGATGGTGTGTGCGTGCGTCCATGTGTGTGTGTGTGTGTGTGTGTGTGTGTGTGTGTGTGTGCGCGTGCGTGTGTACGTGCGTGCGTGTGTACGTGCGTGCGTGCGTGCGTGCGTGCTTGTGTGCGTGCGTGCGTGCGTGCTTGTGTGCGTGCGTGCGTGCGTGCGCATAGCAGCTTAAGGACAAAATCGCGTTGCCGAGAAAAGGGAGGAACTACATAAAAAAAGACCCAGACACTGTTTCCTATCTACACAATAGCGAAAATACTCCTCTCTCACACGCACAGAAGAGGACAGAAAAAGCAAAACACTCCGATTGTAAAAGTAGGTGGACAATTTCACTAATAAGCGCCGCCACTTGGTCGTGCAGCTCCTCGGCCGTCCATTGATTTCGACATTACAAAGTGAAAGCCCGCAGAATTTCCGATCTAGGTCAGAAGCCTGAAATCGATGCATTAGATTAGTCCTTTTAATTTGCAGCTTAGCTGAGTGCTTGTGAGAGACAAATCGTTGCTGCGATATTGAGGGCGACTGCGGGTAACAGAAATGGATTTGTGGTTATGTTATTGTGAGTGTGTTTAATTGGGTGTATGTTTGTACGCTGGTTGGTTGGCTGGTATGTTTGTTTCCTTCTTTTCCTCTCTTAATTCGTCGGTTTTTTCGTTTGTCCGTCCGTTGCTCTCTGTCTTCTTTCCTTTATTTGTCTGTTCTTTATTTTGTTCGTTCAGTTCTTGTTTTCTTTTATTGGGCTGGTAAGGGTTTGGGGGTTTTCTTTAGTGTTTTGTTTGTGTACCCCCTCCCCACACGTACACCTCAGGAAGTTTTATTTATTTATTTATTCATTTATTTTGTTGGGGGGGGGGGGGGCGAAGGGGAGAGGAGGGGTAGGGGAGGGGCGATTGAGGGAAATATGGGAAGCGGAAGAGGGTATGGGGCTGACTTGGGTTAAGGGTTGGGAATGAGGTGGAAGGAGGGTATGCCATTTTTAGCCATTGTCGAATAAAACAACAGTGAAGCAGTTTTACACGCCGTGACACTGAATACATTCATCTGTCAACGCGCAGTAGTTACCTGATCTGTGCAGGCAGCATGGCATGCAAACCACGGCAAGAACTATGCTTGGTCTTTTTCTGGATCGATGGAGACCGTGGTGACATACAATTAATTGCACGCCATTTAGACGCCAAACACTTGCAATCTGTGGTTTGAGTCTGTCCTTTGTCGAGGCGTGTTTTGTCAACGGAACTTTAGCGAAGATGCCAATGATAGTCATGGCAAAACTATGGCAGCAACAACAGCAACAGCAGAAACTGCAAAAACATAGACATCATTGACAACAACAACGTCAACAACTACAACAACAACAACAACTTCAAGAAAACATCAACCCACCACCACCACCACCACCACCACCAACAACAACAACAATAATAATACCATCAATTACAGAAACAACAAGAACAACAGCAGCAACTACAGAAACAACAACAACAACAGCAAGTACAGAAACAACAACAACAGAAACGACAACAACAACTACAGAAACAACAACAACACCTACAGAAACATCAACAACAGAAACGACGACAACAACAACAACTACAGAAACAACAACAACACCTACAGAAACAACAACAAGGGGAACTACCGAAGCAACCACAAAGGCAAGAAGAATAAGATCAACAACAAAAGCAACAACAACAGCAACAACAACAACAGCCACAACAGTAGTCACAACGACAACGACAACACAATGACCCACAACAATCAAACTATTCAAGTATTTGCATCCTCCTCTCTTGTCAAAATTGCCTCGTTTTGGAGCTGGTGTTACAAATGCCGGAAATGTCTCATCAGAATCACATGGACCATGCAAATAATATTCTGTTCCAATTTCCATCGATCATGACTTGCTAATCACGCTGTTTTCCGGTAGAGTAACTCGGGGATATTTGTGTCTCGAGAAATTGCTTGCGCAATACTTTCAAAGTGCATGCTGGAAAGCTGCCCCCTCTTTTTTTATAGCCTTACACCAAACTGGAAAGACAATTCAACAATCCCGCAAGAAAATCTCATTCAAATCTTTGTTTAAAGCGGTGAATAATGGGCCTGCGGAGGGGGAGGGAGGAAGGCGAAATTTTGCGGCGGTTTTTTTGTTGTTGTTGTTTTGTTTTTTGTTGGCAGTGCTAACAAGAAATGACTCCAGGCACAAGCAAAGCTGCATTAATCGGTCCTTCTTTGTTAGTTTTGCCGTAAGAAATGTACTTTTGCTGAGTTTGAATGTGAAACGTGAAGGGCCTTCGCATGACTGACATCTTCATGCGGTTTTTTTAATATAAATTAATGAAACGAAACGAAACGCAGGCGCGCGCGCGCACACACACACACACACACACACACACACACACACACACACACACACACACACACACACACACAGAAAGATTCATCCCATTCTACTATGTTGTTTCTATGGAAACATGAAAACCAACCAACAAACCAACCAACAAACAAATCCGATACCATACGAAAATTTTTTGAAAATTCAAAAATAAAAACCCAACCAGACCCATGAAGTGAAGGGAACGGAAAAGAACCGAAGCAAACACGAAGAGGAAATTACCCGCAAATGAGCAAGGCGCCACCCACCACGGCTACAACAGAATAACAACGACCTAGTCATATGCACGGCAGTTGCGATGCGGAAATCAGAAGGGGGTTATGAAAAATATTTGCCGCAGTTGTGGGTTGTAGAAAAGACATAAAAAGGCCATAAATAGTGATCAATCTGAAGTTAATATTATTTGGATTTCTCCCAAGCACGGAAAACGATTACTTCCATATGCAATGTGCAAAACAGCGTAAGGGGAAGGGGCCATCTGTTGTGAAAGGCCTTTTAACCCTTTCCTTGCTGCGTGTCAGGAAAGAATACAAGTATTTGCCATGCATGAAATTTTCCGATACGGTCGGTAAGCATGCATGATGCTTTTTTTTTTTCTTTTTTGCTGGTGAGTTTCAGTGACCAGGAACACAAAATCTGAATGCGTAGGAAAAAAAAAAAATAATAATAATAAAAAATACAAAAAAATAACGACAACAAGAAAAACAACAACAGCTACAACATCATCAACAACAACAACAACAAAACATCTGCTTACCCCATCCCGATCAGTTAGTTACGCCGACCTTACCCTTACCAAAAAAAAAAAATCAATTAATTTACCAGAAACAAAGAAACAAAGAATAAAAACATTGCAGCACCCGGCAGTAAGGGACATAATTCGTGTCACGTAGTTACTTCCTCTGCACCTGTTAAGCAACCAGAGTGGCATAATTGTGTGTTAAGTGGGGAAAAAGCAAAAAAAAAAAAAAAAAAAATGAAGAGGAGAAAGAAGGAAAAACAAACAAACAAAAACAACAACTAAAAACAACACCAACAACAAACAACAACAACAACTAAACCAACAACAACAATAACAACAGCAGCAGCAACAACAACAGCAACAACAACAACGACAACAGA
>JACVVK020000495.1:0-7500 GCA_018292915.2 Batillaria attramentaria | reverse complement strand
GGAATATCTTTTTTAATATATATAATGTAATAAATACATATTGTATTGTATTGTATTGTATTGTATTGTATTGTAATATTATGATTTTTATGCTCACAGAACGTTATGAGATGTTTTCTTGGTATTTCCCATCACGCCAATTAGACACCTACACGGTGACAACGTCTCTGATGCTGGCATTGATATATAATTATAATGAATGAATACATAATATATAATATGAGTCAACAGAAGCGTACTCGCTGATGCGGCTAATACGCAACAGTCGTAGAGTTTGAACTGTTCCACCGCTTGCGCAAAACGTAAGCAACATTGTACCGCGTTTTAACTTTTAAAAACCCACGCACAAATCGCAATTTTTACTTGAAATTTTCAGATCACTAGAAGCCACTTGAAGCTATTAGTACGTAATCTGCAACGGTTTCTCCCCTAGCGGGAAGGCCCACGCCTTGGGTAATAGTGGCTTGAAGTGGCTCCTACTGGCATGCAGCGGCTTGTTCTTTTTAACCAGTTTTATAATGTAGCGGGCGGGAGGGGGGGGGGAGAACGGCCTCCTAAGAGTTAAGAGTTGTACTAGTCATCAAGTTAAGAGTATTTCGAGCGTACAGGCGCACTCAAAAACGAAACTATTCCAAAACTACATAAGTTTTCTCAGTAGACATGAAAAAAAAAAATGTCCCGCTTAAGCGTGGGTGGGTGTTTGGGAGTTTGACGTCCTTTTCCACCACATAAGGGTGACATCAAAGACTGGGCAACGAGAAAAAAGGTCAGCACAAATATTTGGCCCCAGCTGGGATTCAAACTCACGACCCGAGCATTGAAAGTCCAATGCTCTATCTACCGTTCGGCCACCCCGGCTCCCCGTCCCGTTTAAGGTACAGATAACTGACATTGACTTTTTATGTGCTGAGAGTTTTGTGGTGCAAACTGAAGAAAATTACTGAAAACGCAAAGCCAACTCAAACTATGATATACGACAGGGATTTTTGTTGTTGGTTTTTTTCCCTCGGATCCCGGGTGGGCTATTGGGCATTTTTCACCGTGTTCTAAGACCTCCCTCTCCCAGCGAAACTTAACACACGATAGAAACAGAGAAGAGGTTGAATTCTGGAAGACAAATCATGATTAATTACCTTGCAACCTGGCATTTCACTGGACATCTGCATTACTGCTACGTCGAAAGACGACGTTTTTATTTCTTGAAGTCGAAGATATCAATTCTTGCAGAATTGAAAATTCCCAGGCCAAGTTTCCCGTGAAGAAAACGTCCCACAAAAAGAAAAGAAGAAAAAAAAGGACAATACGGAAATTTAATTCAAACCAGAATGCATTTTCCTGTTTTGTTTTGTTTTGTTTTGTTTTTTTTTCCAAAAAATGGGCGTCTAGAGGATCGTAAAGAAAACCGCCAGCAAGACAAGATGGCAACGACGCAGAAAAATAACCGTACAGAAGAAACTTTAACTTTTTAATGGGATTCTGGTGACACGCCCATTAATTAGCTTCACAGCGGCCAAAGGTTTGACAATGATGTGAAACTGCTGGAAGATATATGCCTTAAAATAGATCGCTTTAACTGGCAAAAGTGGCATTTCATTGCGGAACTGATTTTTTTTTAAAAAGTGTGTGTGTGTGTGTGTGTGTGTACGTGTCATTAATTTTTGTGTAATAATGGTACTGAGACACAAATCTCAACTCCAAAGAGGGAACCGAGGTGTATGATGGAACGTTCCCACATTGCACTAAGTGCAAAATCGTGTTCTACGCCCTGAAAAACGTATAAAAAATTGATTGTTTGTAAAAATTTGGAAATGTCCCCATTTTGCACTTGTGCGACTGTGTGACTTTTAAACACTTTACACACGTCCCGTGTTTACATCAAAATTTTGTGTTTTGATTTCCCTGTTGTCACACACATTTGCCTATGGGTTATTTCGGGTTATTTGCATCGCACACTTTAATATCCTTCAAAACACATGCATTTAAAGTCAAATGGTCTCAGCAGAGGATTATACTGAGCCATAAAACACTGTTTTCTGCACCGGCGATTAAACCCAAATGCTGCATGTAAAGTTGGGACGTTCCGTGTTCACATCAAAATTCTGTGTTTGGGTTTATCTCTTATTACACCCTGTTGCCTATGGGTTATTTCAGGTTATTTGCATCGCATACTTCAATACGCTGCAAAAGGCATACACTGAAGGCCAAAATGGCCTATGTGGAGAACTACACTTAGCCAGAAAACAATGCCTTCCGCACCGGCGATTAAACCCAAATGCTGTATGTAAAGTTGGGACGTTCCGTCTTCACATCAATATTCTGTGTTTGGGTTTTTCTGTTCTTACACACATTTGCCTATGGTTTATTTCAGGTTATTTGCATCCCTCACTTTAACATCCTGCAAAACACACGCATTCAAAGTCAAATGGTCTCAGTAGAGGACTATACTGAGCAAGAAAACACTGTTTTCTGCACCGGCGATTAAACCCAAATGCTGTATGTAATGATGGGACGTTCCGTGTTTACATCAAAATTCTGTGTTTGGGTTTATCTGTTATTACACACATATTCGTATGGATTATTTCAGGTTATTTGTATCGCACACTTTAATATGCTGCAACAGACATACATTCAAGGCCAAATGGTCTATGTGGAGAACTATACTTAGCCAGAAAGCAGTCATCCGCACTGGCGATTAAACCCAATGCTGTAAAGTTGGAATGTTCTGTGTTCACATCAAAATTCTGTGTTTGAGTCTCTCTGTTCTTACACACACTTGTCTATGGGTTGTTGCAGTTTAGTTACATCACCCTATGTGGTGGAATAGGACGTTAAACCCCCAAACATCCACCCACCCTCAGTTTAGTTACATCGCACTCTTTAGTATGCTGCAAACGATTCAGTCAGTCAACCGATTGCTGCAAGCGAGGCTTACCGGCACAGAGCTAAATAAACGTGAAGGGCTCAATCTGTCTCTATTTTTAATGCAAGTCTGTGGTCAGTGAAAAAAAGAGAGGGTGGCGGGGGAATAGCTGAGCGCCACTTAAGTACCCATTGGGTTACATACTAGCTGTTGACATGCCATCCTGGATAACCCGGTCATCTGTCTAAGCCGGTCAATTTGACTCAGTCCCTTGGGTGACCAGCGTACACAGGTTTGACTGTAAAAATAATATATTATTATTGTTTTCCTTATGAGTCTCAGCTTCATCGGTATTCACACATTCCATTATTACTGCATTCAAACCACCCTCCACACCCCCAACACCCCACGCCACAGTCAAACTCGCAAACACCACCCACTCCACACCACAGACTCTTTCCCTCTATATTTCCCTCCCCAGAACTCTATCTCACATACAAACACAACCCGCCTAAAAGACAT
The DNA here is from genome assembly GCA_018292915.2 of Batillaria attramentaria. Lineage (NCBI taxonomy): Eukaryota > Metazoa > Mollusca > Gastropoda > Batillariidae > Batillaria > Batillaria attramentaria. The sequence goes on along the minus strand of JACVVK020000495.1, from coordinate 4,118 downwards.
ACAAACTAAGTGCATAATTTGATGTAAAATCGCACGGTTAACACCAACACTACAGTCAAACTTGTGTAAGCTGGTAACTCCTAACTCAAATCACAAATGACAGAACAAACCTTCAGTACCGTACCCCACTTATACCCAAGAACACATTCACCACTCCCACCGATCTACAGCCTGAACCCTCAGAGTAGGACATTTGTACACTGACCAACTTGCACACACTATTCAACCCATAACGGCCCCACATACCTCACATGCACACCACCACGCCATTTTACAGGCTTCAAGGTACAGACGCCATCCAGCCCCCTCCCCCTCCAAACTCCTCTCCAACAACCAACATACAGTAACGACAGTTCTACCCCACTATATATGTACCAAAACCTGCAGTCCACTAACGACACCCATGCAGGCGCAAGAAACATTAAAAAATCACAAGCCTACCACCCCACTGTTACAGGCATAACACCTTGCATAACACCTTGTTGACCTTGCAAGCGCGACCATGTCACACCCCTGTTAAGGGAATTGCACTGGCTGCCCGTTGTGTACCGCATCAAGTACAAAATTGCAACACTGTCCTTCCGTCACTTTGAGCAGTCCCTTCCTCAGTATCTTTCCGACAAACTTACCACGTATGAACCTTCTCGTACTCTCCGCTCCTCATCGGAAAAGCTCCTGAAGGTTCCCAAGTTCAATCTAAAAACCTTCGGTGAACGCTCTTTCAGTTTCTGTGCCCCCCAGGTATGGAATTCTCTGCCTCCCTCCCTTAGGAACACCCAGACCCTCCCACAGTTTAAATCAAAACTAAAGACTTATCTATTCAAGACAGCATATGATCTGTAGTATCATCTCCCCCCCCCCCCCCCCCCGCACACGTATTTAGTGTTTCATGTATGCGTGAGAATGTGTGTGTGTAGCGCACTGAGTGCTCTTTGAGCAGACTACTAGCGCTATATAAGAGCTATTATTATTATTATTATTATTATTATTATTATTTCACAGACTGTTCAAACACACACAGAACACTTTGGTATGCAACTGACTTCAGCTGTACTGCAGGCTTACTGCATTTACTGCTGGTGATGTCTTTCATGAGATCTATCTCTATATTGCCTGAGGTCATACTTGAAACACCTATGTACAGACCAATGAGCACATGCGACACAGCAAAATGCACAGTGTGCCCAGCTTTTCGGGCCCCCCACCCCTCCACCCTTCCTGCTGCACCAATGCACACACCTCTGTCTAGCATACAGGTTTGTTCAGTGCTCTGCAACAACATGACAAAGTCCAGGGAAAAGAATATCCTAAAAGTCTATCATGATGCAATCAGCAGGGGGAAACACAGCAGGACCATTCTCACCTTCGTAGACTGGTTACTGTCTGTGTATGTGTTTATCCAAACAGCCGTGAGATTCAGATCTAACGCAGCACTCCCTCTAGTTTCACTCCGTTGCCTCCCAGTACTGCCTCTACTCACTCCTCTCCGACTTTCCTGGCCTCCCCACACAGAACACATCTGCCACCTCCCACTGGCACTCGATTAGCGTTGATTGATCACCTTCTCGTTCCCATCATCAAAGTTATTTTCTTCCAACTCTTCTGCATGTCCGATGGTATCAGGAAAACCGCTGTCCAAATCTACATATCTTGCTACACTCTAATCTTCACTTTCTGCACAACTCCCCGGGATATTGAACAAAATTCGATGATTACCCCTATTACGTAATGATCGTGCCGCCATCTTGTTGATACTAACATCTAAACTTACGAAAAGCAGCATAACTGGCAAACCGACATCTTTCAAACCCACGTGCTTTGCCAGTTTTGCAGCCCTGTTTTTCGTAAGTTTAGATGTTTGTATCAACAAGATGGTGGCACCATGCCCACACCGGTATGCAATTCGTCACGAATGACGTGCATACAACGGCTTCCCCGTGATTCCCACACTGCTGAAAATGGTGACTCTTGAATCTGTCTATAAGCGGACTTGCGAAGGAAAGGCATAAAGTGTGACGTTACTGCGATGGCAGAGTGACGGGGAGGTGGGGGAGCTCTATGTGTACTCACAATGGTCGTGGGAGGAGGGGAGGGGGGTCTGTTCTGGGCTGTGCTAGACTCTTTTAAGAACATATCATGTAACACTAACGACCAAAAAACAACAAAACAAACAAAACAAAACCAAAACACCCATCCCAAACAGTGGAGGCATAATTAACATGAGAGGTTATGTGTGCATTAATAAACAGCTTTTGGCTATGGATATCAGTTATATGCCTTAGCTAAGTCCGCTGGTCCATTACCTGATACTCTTGTTGTCAGTGATGCTACTGTTCCATTTGCCAAATCAGCTAAGAATCTTGGTGTTGTTCTTGACTCACACTTGACTATGCATGCCCATGTAGTGAACATCATCCCTACTGTGAACTTTGAGCTCAGTCGTATTAGCTCTATTCGTCATTTCCTCTCAGTTTAGGCTACAAAGACTCTTGTGTCAGCTTTTGTGCTTTCACGCTTGGATTACTGTAATGGTCTCTTTGTAAACAGCCCGAAGGATCTCTTCCAGTGACTCCAAAGGTTACAAAACAATGCGGCACGCCTAGTTCTGAGAGTTTCGCGAAGAGATCACATCACCCCACACCTCCGCACTTTGCACTGGCTCCCCAGGGGCTCGCATTAAGATTGCTTGCATGTGCTACCGTGTCATTAGTCAGTCAGGACCTTCTTATCTCTCTGAGTTAGTCTACGTACCAACAAGAACACTTCGCTCATCCACTCTCACACTCTGCAAACCACGTGTCTTCACTAAAACCTTTGGAGAAAGGTCTTTCTTTTCTGCAGCACCGACTATTTGGAATTCTCTTCTTTTACCTGTCCGCTCAGCAAGTACTGACTCGGCCTTCCGCTCTGATTATAAAAAGGACTCTTTAATGAATTCTTTCACTGAGCCGGGGGGGGGGGGGGGGGCTTGAGCATCTTGACCATGTTTTTTGCTCAGCGAAACAGACAGAATAATTTTTGACGAGTAAAACCATATAATTATTCAAAGAGAGAGGGAGAGGGAGATTTCTTTTGACAACTCACGGAATCGTATCGCACAGAGAGAGAGAGAGATAGAGAGAGAGGGGGGTGGGGGGGGGGGAAGATGTAATTGTCTTGGGGAGACATTGGAAGAGAGAGAAAGTTTTGAGTCATAATACCAGATACAAAGTTCACAACACAGTTCCCGGCTATTTTATACTGAGTGAGACAGATTGAGAGAATTTCGTTCACTACTAAAGACGTATAATCATGCAGCGAGTGAGAGAGAGGGCGGGGGGGGGGGGGGTGTATCGGCAAGACTTTGGAAGAGAAAGTTTCGTGAGCTATATATTACCAGATACATAGTTTACGATACTGTTCGTGACTGTGTTTTACTGAGTGAAACAGATTGAGAGATTTTTTTTTTTAACCATGCGAGACGTACATGTATAATCATTCACACACAGAGAGAGAAAGAGAGAGAGAGATTTCTTTGACAACTAACGGAATTGCATCAGGGAGAGTTGGTCGTCAATTATGACACATAGTAGACGGTGGTTTGAGACTTGCTCGATGGACTCCGATCCAACTGACAACCGCAGAGGAGATAGTTTGCGTTGTTGATTTTGGCACGTTGTCATTAGCATGCTTTAGGGGTTTTTTTTTGGGTTTTTTTTAGGTATTGATTGCCATGTGGTTGACTTTTACACCACTGGGAGACTTCAATGAGGCTATGCTGCAATACTTCGTTTACTTTGGACTCATCCATATCCGACGCATGGCGCGTGGAGTCGTCAGCAAACATATCACAGCTTACATTAGAGTTTGAGATGGAGAGGGGCATATCATTGATGAATAAGCAAAAGAAAACTGGGCCAAGGATAGAGCCTCTGGGGCATACCGAGCTTACAACACCTTCCTCAGAAAACGCACCATTGTGGTAGACTTTCTGCCTTCTACCTTGAAGATATGAACAAAATAAGGAGATTGTCTTAGGATCAGGGATGTACATGTATATAGATAATTTCTCCAACAAAATGCTGTGGTTTACCAAGTCAGAGAGAGAGAGAGAGAGATTTCCTTTGACAACTACTGGA
>JACVVK020000494.1:470000-500505 GCA_018292915.2 Batillaria attramentaria | reverse complement strand
TCTGACGATCCTGAAGCACAAGGTTCAACTCCCCTTCTGGGCAGGACGTTTCCATGGGGGGGGATTTTACCGCACCAAATCGAGCCAAACTCGTAGACTCCGTATGATGCCTGTCTCGTCTTCCTGTACTCACGCATGTGCAGATATCACGTGTGTATGTTAAATATCTCGTTCTATCCGGGAGGGACGGGATGACACCAGTTTCAGTATTTCTTGGGAACCGTTGTATCAGAACGCATTGCGTAGTCATGTGAGACACACAAACATGTGATAGCTGACATGCTCCTCACCCGTATACCGTGATACACAGGAAACACGTCATCATCGGTCATGACCGGTTTAGATCTGACACGAAGAAAGTTATCCCACAGTCTGTTTGCCGCTTACTTCGTGTTGAGGCCTGTCAGTGACACCGTCTCCATCCATCGCCAGTTGACTGACAAAGTTAAAGACGATTTTTATCTGTGAAGTGTTCCTAGTGAAATACTTATCGTTACACTGAGGTACTAGATGTGTTATCCACACTTCGTCATCTGTTTGGAATTTAAATCGGAAACCATGGGTTGGTCTTCTCTGTGATTTGTCGAAGGAGTTTTTTTTCTCCGTGAATACAGGATAACAACTCGAAACAGCGTAGCTCTATCGTTAACCTGTTTCATATTAGATGATACATTATTGCTGTTTAACCTGCAAATGTTTCATATGCTGTGAGTAAAGTTTGTCTGCCTGCAACGACAATTGGAGACAATTCTACACAGTTTTACTGACGGCATAATTTGAAAGTCTGTGTGCCTTCAGCGACAGAAGTTCAAAGACCAGTTTCTTTACAGTTTTTACTGACATCATCACTTGAAACTTAGCGTTCCCACAATAATCCTGCAGCAGAATTGAAAGGATTTTATTCAGATTTGATACTATCGTCGTCATTTGCGATCCTACAGGAGCTCCAACCAGATTCCCAGGATTGCGTGATCTCAGCAGACTCCAGTAAACCTCATGCATCCCGTGAGTAGTACCAGTAAACAGTGTTGGAACAAGACTTGGCTTTGACACTGTGCTATCATTTGCACCGCCGGTAACAATCATTGCGAAAGCATCAGCGGTGTAGTAAACAAGTTCCAACATGGTGACGTAGGAACACAACTGACCACAGTCTGCAAACGATATTTGTTGTGTTTCAGTCTTTCGCCAGAGACTCTAACTTTCTGCCGCTTTGGGGACAGTTTCCTAAAGAAAAAGAAGAAAAAAAAAGAAGTTGTCTACGCTTCCAAGCAAAGGCGTTGCCTGTCAGAACGTTAGATTAAACAGTGACCACGTTAAAACATCAGTTTTGTCGTCAAGCTCCCAAAAGAAGTATTTGGTTTCGGAATGGAACCAACAACGACAAGACAAGGAAACCTTTGTATGAAAGGACAAACTGTTGATCGAGTGAGACATTGTGTTTATTCACATCTAGTGATAATACTCGCCTGTGTTATGGTTGGCATCGGAGAATCTCAAAGTAAATCCATGATGTTATTGAATACCACCTCCACCGGACCGGAATCTCAACAAACAAACAATGCCCAAACTTTACCACATGCAGGTGAGTTTCCAGTTGAAAGATACTCACGTCACGTGACCGTTTTACTTATCTGTTATTCCCCATCAAGCTGTGGGATACCGACGAGTATTTTGATCCAAGACGCAAATCAACCGTGAGCTTTAGCGAAGGGTTGATTGCGTCTTGGATCAAAATACGAGTAGTTAGTAGTATCTTTATTACTGAAGGGCTTCCAGCCCCGTAAGTAAGTTCACGGGTACAGGCATACAATAAAATGCAGAAAATACAAGCATTACTGCGACAGCTGTTTGCTGCGACGTTCTAGACCGTAATGAATATACCTTGCCAGGTTAAACAAACATGTATTGTTTTCATATAATAGACGTAAGGTACTGTAAGAGGGGTACTTATAATATTTCAGTGGAATAAATCTACTTCTAAGATCGTTAAGTGCTGTGCAAGTAAAAAGGAAATGCATTTCATCTTCCAAGCGGTGATCACAGAGAGGGCAATTTAATAGTTGTTCGCCAGATGAATATCTTAACTTGTGTAGTTTTATATCAGAGATGCCAGTCTAAACTTGACCAGTTTGTCACGTAAACTTTTACTTGAGACCCATTCAAAATAAGGTTCTAAACATGGCGACAGTTTGAAAGTTCTATAAACGTTAAATCTATCACTGCAGTTTATGTTGTTATGCCAGTCTTGCCAGAAACAATCAATCAATCGTTGTCTGTATACCCTTAAAAATGAAGTAATGTTTTCTACACCATGATTCAGCCAAACAAAGCCAAAACCGTACCTGTATAATGCATCACTGACATCCGTTACCCAACAGCGAGTTCCACTGTCATGCAAATGATACAACATCACATACGCCTTGTGTGGAAGTCTGTCTACATTCATCCTTGTAAGGCGTAACCAATACTTGATACAGTTAACATTTGCTCTGATGTACAGAGGATATCTACCTGTTTCTGAATAAACCATAGTATTCGGGGTCCTAGGGCTAACATTTAACAGTTTTTTTAGTGCGAACAAGTGCACGCTTTCCGTAGAGCCGTACAAGTGTAACCCCCAGATTTCCGAAGCATATAACAGTATAGGACTAATCTGAGAATCAAACATTTAAAGAAAATGGATGGTGAAGTGTCTCCAAGCTTCCACATAATTCTAAATATTTCAAAAACACCTTTTTTTGCTCTGGAAGCAAGGTCTCCGCACGCCTGTACAAATGATAGGCGTGTTGATAAAAACAGCCCTAAATATTTGTAGGAATTCACAACATTAATGTTTTCTCCATTAAAGTACCACTTCTCATTTTTTGCTAAACGTCCACCATTGCGAAACACAACGATATCAGATTTTGAAAGGTTAACAGTTAACTGAAGAGACCTAGCGCTCTTTGCCAGTACGTTTAGTTGATTCTGTAAGCCCATAGCAGTATCGGACAACAGGGCGACATCGTCAGCGAACAACAGAATGAACAGCTCAAGTAAATCCGGAAACAACTGGACACCATGTTTGCCATTTTTTATAATTTCTTTAGCCAGTTCATTGATAAATATTGAGAATAATACTGGACTCGTGGGTTCCCCTTGCTTCAAGCCTCTCTGACAGAAAAAGAAATTGGTCACATCGGCACCACACCTAACACGAGCTTTTACTGTTTTGTACATAGACTGTACCGCTAGAAGCATTTTTCCGCTTATGCCATTTGCTCTCAGTGACAACCAAAGCCTGTTTCGCGCTATCGAATCAAAACATTTCTGAAAATCAATAAAAGCCACGTACAACTTTCTGTGGCGTGACAGGTATTTCTGTATCATTGAAAACAATGTAAATATGTGATCGATCGTCGAATGGTCTTTTCTAAAACCAGCTTGAATATCGCCCAGCATCTGTTTCTCTTCCACCCACAATGTCAGTCTTTTATTTAAAATGTAACTGTATAACTTTCCACATATATTGAGTAGGGAAATACCTCTGTAATTATCCGGAGTGTGAATGCTACCTTTTTTATGGAGAGGTTGTATCGTGGCTTCAGTCCATGCCTCAGGGTATTGACCACTCGAAAAAACGTGGTTAAAAAGATCTGTGAGAAAAAGAAGAATCACATCACTAGCGTATTTATATATCTCGGGTATCAGGCCATCTGGTCCGGCAGCTTTTTTACACTTGAGCGCAGAAAGTGCCTGTCTAACCTCTGACTGGGTAATATCTAAATTTAAGTCGTCATCTTCATACATCCCTACCGTTTCAAGTTCCAAATCTACTATCGGATTACAAGCACCAACCGTGGGTGGTTGGCCTGTGGCGAGGAACACATTTTGGAAATATGCTACCCATTCCTCCCCAGAGATGTTCCCCACGCCCTTGTTAATGGAGGATATAGACTTTACAGTTGCCCAAAAAGCCTTAGGGTCAGTAAGAGAATTACTAATATCTTGTCTTAATTTGCTTTTGTATGCCATTTCTTTCCGCTTAATTAACTTCTTATATTCTCTTCTAAGCTCAGAATAATAAACTCTATCATGATTATCATGCGAGACCCTGTAGCGCCTCAGTGCTTTTCTCACTTTCTGCTTCATGGACTGACATTCACGATCAAACCACTTCAATCGAGGTGTCAACCTCCGTGTATTCACGCGCTTTTCATACATCCGCTGCAAGCTTCAGACCTGCAGTAAATTTAGAAACTGATTCATTCACGTTAGTTTTTATCAGACTGCTTGCTTCACAAAAAAGCGTGCTAACTTCGCTAGACAATAGTCGCGCACGGAAATCATGCAGGCGGTCAGCTGACCAGCGCAGTTTGTGAATGAACTGTGGCTCTTTACAACTTGGCCTGCTTTGACTGAGTTGACCTACTAGCGTACACGTAACAGGCATATGTTGAGACACAATGCTTTCGCCTACACACATATCCTTGACCACATGTAATAGAGACGACGAAAGAATAATGTAATCTATAACACTACTACCAGACGTAGATAGGTATGTAAAACGACCACTGCAGTCTCCGTTGCACATTCCGTTCAAAAATGACAAATCCAGCTGTGCGCACAAATTCAACAAAGAATTTCCAAACATGTTTACAATAGTGTCTTGTGAACATCTTGTTTGTGTAACCTCTAGATGCCCCAAATTATGTTGCCTTATCTCGGCAGGTACTGATAAATCAACACTCCTAGGGGCTTTATTCCCTGTCCTCGCGTTGAAATCACCACACAGTATGAAAAGTTTGTCACCATATTTTTCAATCAAATGAAGCATGCAGTGTTCAAGGGCGTCGATGCCATTGTCATATACACATGAGTTATAGTAGGGTGACTGGATAGGTGGAACATACGTGCAAATGAAAAAAACGTTTGTGCCAAACAACTCCTTGGAAACTTCAACAACAAACAATATTGTCATAATTGACATGGATCTGTTGAACATATCCACATAACGTATCCTTTACCAAAAGTATCACACCACCTGAACGTCGACCATACTGAGCCAGCTGTACGGCTGGGGAAACAAAACTGGTAAATCCTGGAAATTCATTTGAAGAAAAATTTCTAAAAAGGTTTCAACCAAACAAATAAACTCAAACTTGTTCACGTATGATAGAAACTCATAGTCACCGAGCTTGGCCATAAGGCCCCCTATGTTCCATGTAAGAACCGAAAGTAGTAGTAGGTATCCCACAGCTTGATGGGGTGTAAATGCTTTATCATCCTTTTTTTTTGGGGGGGGGGCCCATTTATGGTATATTTTGAACGTTTATCCTAGTAAAAAAAACTGACAGTCGACAGCGGCTGCACATAGCAGACGAACTAGTTTGTACGTCGGCAGAGCACGACGCCGATAGAATAAAGTGCGCCTTTTTATGCTGGCAAGACGGTGTCAGTTCACTCATGAACTCAAATCCAAACAAAAACACAAGTTTTAAACTTCCACTAAAGACGCAAACAAACATGCTTTCAAGGAAATGTAAATTTGCGAGGTGAATGCGAAACCGGTCAAAAACAGCTCTGTCTGTTCACGCTTTGCACGATTAGGGCGCGTTCAAGCGGGGGTCTCCTGTCGCGATTCTTCACGAAATCTGAATCTTTGTGAGTCAGTGTTTATTCTAATATTTGTAGTACATGTACACCGATTAAAGTGACCTTCCCCCCAGCAGGTACATTTTATAACTGCATGCATGACTCAAACGATTCAAGAAGCTTCTGTTCAATCGGAGATCTATCTAGATCACGAATCCGCTGCCATTCTCTGCGCCGACAGCACACACGGCCAAATCAGTAAACAGCATACATGTCGGTGAGACGCTTCGACTGAACTTTTTGAGAAGACTTTTGATAATTGTTGGTTAAAACTGTCCGAAATTTGAGTAAGGATTGCTTGTTAGGTACAGGCTACTGTTGTTTTGTACTTGTACAACGAGTTTATGCAGTTGGAAACACCGTTATGCCGCGTCAAAATGTTTCGTCGTCGATGGTGTTGACATAGGGAGCGAGTTCTCCCCGAGGAGTAGTAATACATGTACTTGCTCATCGATGACGATGGGTTTTTTTGCCAAAAAGGCTGTACTTCCTGTCTGAAAGAAAGAACCTTTTTGCAGGGAACCCTGCCTGATTGTCATGTGATGTCGTGCTCTGTGTCACATGATTTATCAAGTACTAGTACAAAACGGACACTTATTACACAGGGGAGATCAAAGAAAAAGAGGCCGCCATGGATGATAAAGAGTCATCTTTGATGTATTGAAGAAAAAAGATGTATAGGACCTTTTCGAAATAGGGTAATTTCATCAAGGTGTAGGACAGGTGTCCCATGGGATATTTGTTTTCATTTATGTACACAATATAATTTATTTTTCCTGTGTTACAAACAGACCAACCTAAAACAAACAGACCAACCTAAAACAAACAGACCAACCTAAAACAAACAGACCAACCTAAAACAAACAAACCAACCTAAAACAAACAAACCAACCTAAAACAAACAAACCAACCTAAAACAAACAAACCAACCTAAAACAAACAAACCAACCTAAAACAAACAAACCAACCAAAAACAAACAAACCAACCTAAAACAAACAAACCAACCAAAAACAAACAAACCAACCTAAAACAAACAAACCAACCAAAAACAAACAAACCAACCTAAAACAAACAAACCAACCTAAAACAAACAAACCAACCAAAAACAAACAAACCAACCTAAAACAAACAAACCAACCTAAAACAAACAAACCAACCAAAAACAAACAAACCAACCTAAAACAAACAAACCAACCAAAAACAAACAGACCAACCTAAAACAAACAAACCAACCAAAACAAACAAACCAACCTAAAACAAACAAACCAACCTAAAACAAACAAACCAACCTAAAAAAACAAACCAACCAAAACAAACAAACCAACCTAAAACAAACAAACCAACCTAAAACAAACAAACCAACCTAAAACAAACAAACCAACCTAAAACAAACAAACCAACCAAAAACAAACAAACCAACCAAAACAAACAAACCAACCTAAAACAAACAAACCAACCTAAAACAAACAAACCAACCAAAAACAAACAAACCAACCTAAAACAAACAAACCAACCTAAAACAAACAAACCAACCTAAAACAAACAAACCAACCTAAAACAAACAAACCAACCAAAAACAAACAGACCAACCTAAAACAAACAAACCAACCTAAAACAAACAAACCAACCTAAATTAAACAGACCAACCAAAAACAAACAAACCAACCTAAAACAAACAAACCAACCTAAAACAAACAGACCAACCTAAAAAAACAAACCAACCTAAAACAAACAAACCAACCTAAAACAAACAGACCAACCAAAACAAACAAACCAACCTAAAACAAACAACCAACCTAAAACAAACAAAACCAACCTAAAACAAACAAACCAACCTAAAACAAACAAACCAACCAAAAACAAACAGACCAACCTAAAACAAACAAACCAACCTAAAACAAACAAACCAACCTAAAACAAACAAACCAACCTAAAACAAACAACCAACCAAAAACAAACAAACCAACCTAAAACAAACAAACCAACCTAAAACAAACAAACCAACCTAAAACAAACAAACCAACCTAAAACAAACAGACCAACCAAAAACAAACAAACCAACCTAAAACAAACAAACCAACCTAAAACAAACAAACCAACCTAAAACAAACAAACCAACCTAAAACAAACAAACCAACCTAAAACAAACAAACCAACCAAAACAAACAAACCAACCTAAAACAAACAAACCAACCTAAAACAAACAAACCAACCTAAAACAAACAAACCAACCTAAAACAAACAAACCAACCTAAAACAAACAAAAAGTAACACTTCCCTGTTTTCGGAAAACTTTATCTATAGATATCGCTACAGTTACTGAAATTCAAATAAAATAAACAGTGCTGTGGGGTTTTTTTTGTTGTTTTTTTTTATATCAGATTGATTTTTTTGGTCAATGATATTTCCCATGTGTTGATATATGTATTCGTTTATTGCTTAATATTTTTCTATTTTATGTAGCAGAGACTGAAACTGTGGCTAACCTACATGACGCAGACAACGATGACCGTCTCACTCGCAGTGTAAGTGTGTGCCTCTAGATTAGTCATGGTATGTATATAATCTCTTTTATCCCATTACTGGGAAACTTTAAGTACTTTTCCTTGTGAAACCCATCCTACGTGGGATCTTCAACCTGCACACTTGATATTTATGCTTGCGTATGTACCCGAGGGTGAGTGGGTGTTTCAGGGTTTTAATGTCTTTTTCCACCACATATGGGTGATACCAAAGACGGAGCAACGTGAAAAAGGTCAGCACAAATATTTGGCCCCAGCCAGGATTCGAACTCACACCCCGAGCACGCATGCACTCGAAGCCAAGACAGGCACCGTAAAGGAGTGTGCATTATTATAAGCCTAGCTTGTTCATGCTCAGAAATTGTTTATTTACTTTAAAAAAAACCGTATTGCAATAAACTTGTTTAAACCAAAGGAGTGTGCACGTTCCCAGCTTACTTAATGCCCATCGGGGGATTGGAAACCTGTGTCTCAGTCTGTACATGACAGCATTCTGTTCACCAAAGACGCGTAGGTCTACTGTCATCACGACCCTCAGCTTGTCGCATCAGACGGCATACCAGATGATAGTGTCAGCAGTTAAAGGGCTATTTACAGTGTGAAGATAACCCACTCCAAATAAACTTGAGATTAGCTGATATCTATATCAAACAGTATTGTATAATTATGTGTTTTCATTGTGAACTTATCGGGATAATTTGACTTTTTGCTTGATAAGTTCAGTTCATGTACTTGGTGATAGTCCCTAGGCAGTTAGAAAGTAGTGTGTGTGTGTGTGTGTGTGTGTGTGTGTGTGTGTGTGTGTGTGTGTGTGTGTGTGTGTGTGTGTGTTTCGGAATGAATACTAATTCAGCCAACTAGTTTACGCTATTAAATTTATTTATTTATTTACAAGAAAAACATAGTCTAGCCATATAATGCACTTGGACTGACTTTTAAAAAAAAACAACACTTGGACTGACTGAATTCTTTGTACATGCACAAAAGTTTGATTGTTTTTCTATCGTTAACAGTGACAACTCCGTTTATGTATTCCTTGAATTGTCATCGGAACACAACTGTTTTGTTGTGTTTTTCCCCAATACATTTTGAAATCATTTACAGACAGCAAGCTCATTTATGAAAATACGAAACAGAAAAGCGACTAACATCCGGGAGTTTCAGTGAAAGTGTTTGTTTGTTTGTTTTGTACAGTTGTTCCCAGAGCGACTAATGGTGACAGTGACGATCCTAACACAAACCCTGTCACCAGACGCCACCCCTCTCACCTTCTGGGCGGACGGAGCACTTGTTTCAATGACTGTTTTTGTACAGACGCCGGGGGAGCAGACGTTCAGCTGTGTTCTGGCTGACCGTTACGGTACGTTATTCTATTCCTGGATTTGGATTTGTGTTTGTGCTTCTTTTCTTTCAGTTACTGTTGTAAGGAATTCCGCACTAGAAGCACGTCGCTGTTTATCAGTATATATAGCGCCAGCCTTTTGTTGTTGTTTGTTGTTTTGGTTTTTTGGTTTTTGTTGTTGGTTTGTTGGGTTTGTTGTTGTTGTTGGTTTTTTGTTTGTTTGTTGTTGTTTTTTTGTTGTTGTTGTTGTTTTTTTGTTTTTTTTGGAGGGGGGGGGGGGGTTGTTTTGTTTTGGTTTTTGTTGTTGTTTTTGTTTGTTTGTTTGTTTGTTGTTGTTGTTTTTTTTTTGGGGGGGGGGGGGAGGAGGGGTCTTATGCATGTACGGTGTGTACTGGATTTACACTGCACGGTACCTCGATACCTGAAGTTGATACAGTTAAAAAAACAAAAAAACAAAAACGGATTACTAACTACAAGTTTCGTTGTTTTTGTTGTTGTTGTTTTCATTTCCCTGTCTCTGTGTCTGTCTGCCTGCCTACCTGTCTGTCTTTGTCCCTGTTTGTCTCTTTCTCTTTGTCTCTCTGTCTGCCCCCCCCCCCCCTCTCCCCCCCCCTCTCTCTCTCTCTCTCTCTCTCTCTCCATGTGTCCTGTTTAGATACAAAAATACTCGTATGTGTCTATGTACATGAACATACGTGTCTGCTATCATTCTACCTTCTGACTTGTCCCGACTGTGGTTCAAAACATCGTTATCTCAGTAATATGACAGTATGTGTCTGTGTAGGCGATGTGCAGACACTCCGGAGATAACAGAAACGTCTACTGTTCGCTGGGCTGTACCAAGACCGTCCATCGGTAAAACTTCAGTCAGTCAATTAGTCAGCAATCAATCAATCAATCAATCAATCAATCAATCAATCAATCCTTACTATTGAACTAACTGTTGTTAGAAGTTTGTCAATACTGAAAAAGGTGAACACTGGGCATCATAATATCCAAGGATTTTCAAAAAAATACGATTGGCGTGTAACTACTTGCTGTCTCTATATGCATTCCCAGCACCCTCACCTCCCCCGCCTTTACACACACACACACACACACACACACACACACACACACACACACTTTTTGAAGAGAGTTCGTTGCACGCTTGACTGACTCAGTGAAATCTGCCGAAGGTGCGTGGCACGTGTACTGTGAGAGCAGTGAAGCGTACAGTGTGACCGTAGGGGGCACGAGCAGCCTCGATCTGGATGTGTCGCTATACCACATTGACATCAACACAGGAGTGGCGGAGCACGTGAAGGACACGCCCACTGCAGGTTGGATTGGCACCTCTCTCTCTCTCTCATTGTTTGCTCGTAACCTTTCTCACCCCACCCCCCTCACTCACACACACACACACACCACACACACACACACACACACACACACCTCTTTTCATAGTTATTTTGTTGTTGTTTTATGTTCAGTTTTTTGCCTCGTTGATTTTTCGGTGATTAATTAGATTTAGTGTAGCGGGACAGTGCGGATCTACAGTGTGCAATGACAGAAGACAACAAATCACAGTTCATAACAAGACAATAGAGGAGGAAAAGGCGTGTTCCTGCTATAGGCAGTCGGCGTTTCAAGACGATGATTTTGTGTGTGTGTGGGGGGGGGGAATGAAAGTGTTCGGGGCGGGGGGGGGGGGGGGAGGGTTTGAGGGGGTGGGATACACGTGTCAATATCTACTCTTGTGAGGTGTCGAAAATTCATGCCAGGCACAACACAAATACTACACCAGTTTTTGTTTTTACCGTTATAATTATGTAACATAATGTGCTCAAAGAAGGGCTTTGACTACAACTACTGCTTATTCCACTACATTTGCCACATGACAGGTCGCCAAGTGCGGGCAGTCGTTGATATCATTGGACAGGACGTCATGAACACAGTGAACAACATCTCGCTGGTGACGTCAGATGGACGAGAGGTGGGTTCTGATTGGCTGAGGCATGCCGGAGGACCAAGCGACCCTCAGTTTGAAACGACCTTCACTTGGCCGGCAGAGGTGTGTGTGTGTGTGTGTGTGTGTGTGTGTGTGTGTGTGTGTGTGTGTGACGTAATGCGCTACCCGATAAGCTAGGAGCCCAAAGGCCGGGTCTGGGGTATGCGGGTGATGGTGACGGAGAAATCTGTGGACGAAAAA
The DNA here is from genome assembly GCA_018292915.2 of Batillaria attramentaria. Lineage (NCBI taxonomy): Eukaryota > Metazoa > Mollusca > Gastropoda > Batillariidae > Batillaria > Batillaria attramentaria. The sequence goes on along the minus strand of JACVVK020000494.1, from coordinate 488,812 downwards.
AAATGTGGCCCTTTAAAGACACTACATTAATCTGATTATACACGGTAGATTAGATTGGAAAACGCGTGTAATTGCCAAACTAGTCAAAACACACAGCTGCCATGATTATCATGGGAAGCTTAGAGTGGAAGCTTTGCCCGTTTGTTCGTCTCGTTTTCTACGTGAAGGGAGACAACCACCAGTTGTGTCAAAAGTTCGAGGGAAAGATGCTGATTGCTGATTACCAGTCTAACTTACTTTCAGTATACTTTTAATTTTCTTCTTTGTACTGTCCCACAGCCTGTGTACATCCGGGTGTTCGGACAGGAAAAAGATGGCAGCTACTTTGAGCGACAACTGCCGTATCTGATCAAGCCAAAGCTAATTGATCTACAGTTACGTGGCCATCCCACTACAGGTGAAAATACGACCAAAATCGTCCTTGTTTTGTGCTGAAAAAAAATCACTGTGACGTATTCCTGGATCAGGAACAACTGTTTGTGAAGTGTGTGTGGGCTTGTACTTTGTCGTTATGGTTTCCTTCTTTTTCTTATGTTGTTGGACTTCTAATGCTCGGATTGTGAGTTCGCATCCCGGCTGGTGTCAAATTTTTTTGCTGGCTTTTTCATCGTTGCCCCGTCTTTGATATCACCCGTATGTGGTGGAAAAGGACGTTAAACCCCCCAACACCCCCTCCCCCCGAACTCTTATGTTGTTGGTGCCAACAGATTTATGTCGTTGCGTATGGTGGAGATACAAGAAGACAGTTTTGAGCATGAACAAGATGAGCTCATACTATGTACAGTAAACATTAATTTATAGCAATCTTGCAATGGCAGATCACCTAGAGAGAGAGAGAGAGAGGTCTCAGTTGGTGAGCATTCTCTTTTCAACAGCGGTCAGCTCCTACAGCCGTTCTTGATATGTATGTATATAGCTTGGAAAAACGTGCCGAAGGTGTGATAAGCTCTGGAAGAGTGTTAAAAATATGTAGGTTGACTGACAGTGGAAGGTCTTTGTTGCCGTCACAGACTTGGAGAAGTAGATAGATATATTTATACTGTCGGGAAAATTTCCTGGTGTTATTGTTGTTGTTGCTCAGTGTGTAAACCCTACACGCACAGTGTATGCCGCTGTAAAACTCACCACTATTTCGAGTCTGACTCATTGTTACCATAACTGGTATTCGACATAAACGGCCATCTAAGAATCTTGTACGATCCCTGACCGTGTTGACCATCGCCTTGTTACCAGAATGATGGCTGAAGTGGCCGTTTTCATAAATCCCAAATTTGGTTTGACAATCTTTCTCCAATACGATTTGTTTTTACAGACATTGTTCGTCCCGAGGAGCCGCTGGAAATGCGGTTCCGGTTGATTAATCGTGGACAGGCTGACACGTTTCTTATTAACGCCTCGGTTGACAACCAGGTGAGTGAAGGCTCGTCACTAGGTCAAGTGAAGGTAGAGAATGTGGTCTTGCTTCTAAGGGACCAAGCCAAAGTGTCCAATCCAACCAGGTGAGTGAAGGCTCGTCACTAGGTCAAGTGAAGGTAGAGAATGTGGTCTTGCTTCTAAGGGACCAAGCCAAAGTGTCCAATCCAACCAGGTGAGTGAAGGCTCGTCACTAGGTCAAGTGAAGGTAGAGAATGTGGTCTTGCTTCTAAGGGACCAAGCCAAAGTGTCCAATCCAACCAGGTGAGTGAAGGCTCGTCACTAGGTCAAGTGAAGGTAGAGAATGTGGTCTTGCTTCTAAGGGACCAAGCCAAAGTGTCCAATCCAAACTGGCCATGCACAATTAAATCAGCGAAGACGTACTGATGACAAGGGGATTTGGTCTAGTAGTTAAGTTATCCGACTTCGTTCCTAAGTCGCCCGGTTCGAATCCCTGGTGGGCAGGAATTTAGATGGATTTTTCCTTTCCAAATCGAGTCAAAATTACGTTCAGACTTGTTTACGGTGCCACGTCCATCTTTCGAAAAGAGTAGGCTGTGGCCAGTCGCTTGGCAAACAGAAATACTGTCACACGCACCAGAGTGAATAGCAGGGTGGAGATTTGCACATAAAGTAGCGCTTAGCGGCAGCAGGCTTCCACTGCTTTGTCCTCCATCCCTGCGGCGCCATGAACATTTCAAAAGAGATGGGTGCGTGCGCCGAGGAGAAGTGTACCCTACCCTACCCTACCCTACCCTACCATACCATGCCCTGTTGTTGCTGTTACAGAAGTTCACAGTGAGTGTGTCGCCCGCCCAGATCCGACTTGGTCATCTGAGTAGCTTTGTCGGCAGGATCGTTGTCGGCGTGCAGCTTTCAACAGGGGAGGCCACCGGGTAAGTTTTCTTGGAGTTACCTCCGCTTGTGAGCAACGAGAGAAGTAAGGTGGGGGAAGGGGGGTGGGGGACAGAGGGGAGGGAGGGGGGGCAAAACAGCTGTTAAGGTTGACTGAGGTCTTTGGTGAATCGTCTGTGCTACATGGTGTGTGTTTAGATTCTGGGACCCTGTGTGAATGATGACTAGGGTTTTTGCGCGTGTGTGTTAATGATTATTTTGGTTTTGTCTTGTCTGTTGTGTCTTATTAGCATATTAATAGGCGAGAAGGTGTGTGTCAGCTACTATTTTGTTTCTGTTTTGTTATACCACTCTAACAAATGGTAAGATGGTTCCTTCATGTTTATTTTCTTGGGTTTTTTTTTCCCTTTCAATGCCCCTAGTGGGTGAGGAAAAATAACAGACTTCGACTTTGATTGATTGATTGATTGATTGATTGATTGATTGATTGATTGATTGATTGATTGTCATCATTGCCCCAAGTACCCCAAGTAGGTCAGGAAAAATAACAGACTTTGATTGATTGATTGATTGATTGATTGATTGATTGTCATCATTGCCCCAAGTAGGTCAGGAAAAATAACAGACTTTGACTTTGATTGATTGATTGATTGATTGATTGATTGATTAGTAGTAGTAGTAGTAGGAGTATTGTTGTAGTAGTAGTAGTAGCAGTAGTGGTAGTAGTAGTAGTAGTAGTAGTAGTAGTAGCAGTAGTATTGTAGTAGTAGTAGTAGTAGTAATATCATTATTATTGTCAATATTTCAACAGTTTACTGGAAATCAGCGCAACAAGTATGTCAGACCCATCAGTGTGTCAGTCAGCCACCCGACTTCTCACTGCCGAAGAAAGCACCATGGATCGTTCGCCGCCATCTTGTCACGTGATGTCCATCACCGGAAACTGCAGTCTCGTCAGCATTACCCCGGGAAAAACCTGCCGTGATTTCGACTGGACTGTTCGCGCATCGGTATTGGACACAGACTCCGGTTTACATGACGTCACTTTTGCTGACGTAGTTTCTACAGAAAATTACGTCATCAAGTCATTCTCTCAGGGTCAAGCAAATGAGCCAGTGTTTGTTTCATACAGGTGATTATAGTAAACATTCCAGTGACGCCTAAATTTCTTCTGCTGTGTCTGTTGCGTCAGCGACTTTCTCAACGACAATCTGATTGCGTTTGTTTATTTTGTTATACTTAGTATGCAAGTTGAGTGTCACGTGACAGGAATACTTATGTAGCCTCAGAACGTTTGGTACAACGGTGTAATATCACCAGACGTTCATTCTGGCTCCTATCTTCGCAACAAAGACGTACAGAAGGCTGTAATTTTACCCTTTCTTAAAGGTAATAATAGTCAATAGTAAATCACATTTATAATTCTTGAAAATACCTGCATCAACTCATTGCGCATGGTATCAGGCTTATGTCAGCATGAGCAGCCAAAATTTATCTTTAAGCTTGGAAAAGCTGACTTCCGTCCCTTTAAGTCCCATAATAATAATAATAATATTTTTAAAATGATTTATTGTTATTACTATTATTATTTCAGGGCGTCGTGCTGTAAAGAGGCTGTGCCCCTGGATGTAAGCGACATGGCGGGGAATGAAGATCGCTGTGAGTTTCTCCAGCTGAACATTGCACCTGCTGTATCCCCCACCCGTTCACCGCTACCCGAGCACACACCCCGCTCTGTAGCTCCCGGACTACCACACAGCAGACGGACATCAGCAGGCTCTGGCTTAACAGCGACATCTGCACCTGGAGTCGGTGGGGTCCTGGGATTATCTCCCGTCAACAAGTCATCGCATCATGTGAGGTTTTACGCTGCACTGGGTTCTTCCATTTTGGTCTAAACAGTTTTATTCATTTTGAACAAATATAAACATGCACTCTCACAATTTTCAAGAGGCCGAGCACAACAAGTCAAAAACTTATAGGTGTGTTCTTCCATCTTTGATTTTGGAATTCCGTGTATTGTATTTAGTGGGTGGGAGAGGGAATGAACCGTTCTTTCTCTCCAGTACAGTCATGCACTAACTTTACTTAGGCTGTGAAATATCAGGCAGAAGAATACAATGCCTCTCTATTACCTTTATATCTTAGCCGTAACTGAAACTGTGTATGTATAAATTTCTTTCTTTATTGGTTTTATTTGTTTTACTTATTTTACTCATGAATTAATGTCTTCATTTGTTTCGGGTTTTTTCCGTTTTCAGGGAAAAGGGAGTACCACACATTGGGAGGACTACTCCACATTGAAGTCGGTCTCGATAGCTCTAGGGGCGGTAGGGGGATTTGCCGGACTAGCCATCGTCATCATCTGCATCGTCTACTACTATCGATACCGACGACAACGCTCACGGCGCGACAGCGACGACAGCGACAACAGCAACGACCACAACCATCACCACCACAACCACCACCACCGTACCGATCATCGTCATCACCAGGCTACAGCGAGTAACGATAGAAGCAGACGAAACACAACTCCAGATATTTTGCGCTCGACAGAGCGGAGAGAGAACAACACTCCGTTGTGAAGACTGACTCACTGAGAGCACATCGGAATTTAGTGCAATTGAAAAGTCGTGTAGGTGTGAGTTGTGTATTCAGACATTGCTGTTATCATATGCTGCAGAGAAGGCTTTTCTTTGAACGCTGTTCGGAAACCAAACACAGCACAGAAACATGGTGCACCTTATACATGAGTTAAGGACTTGGGGTAATACTGTAGACGATATGCAAAGATATGAAAGAAATGTGAACGTAAGAGAGAGAGAGAGAGAGAGAGAGGGTGCTTTGCGGATTTCAGACGTACAGTTTCTGTCCAAGGCATACTGACGTTCATAATTTTGTGTATTAGCCAGCTCCTGAATAAACTATCCCTACTGTCGCCCTTTGGTAAACAGTTCCTCACATCATTGACATGTTCACGGGGTGTAATCAAACTAGGCGCGAGTGCTTCCAGTGACTCCGCGTTGAACGTTCCCATGATGATTGTTCTCACCAAATGTTTGAAATAATGATGAGCATACATACGTGTTTCTATTGTAGTAATTAACACGTTAGTCAACGTTGTCGTCTGCTTGATATCAAAACGGCCTCGTTCTCAGTTTTACGCCGACAAACTGAAGTCCGTTGAAAACACTCGGTGCTACACAAATTTATGAATGGAAACACTCGGTGCTACACAAATTTATGAATGGAAACACTCGGTGCTACACAAATTTATGAATGGAAACACTCGGTGCTACTGTTTGGAAACACTCTGGAGTGCTACTCTTCAATCGGTGCAGCACGGGAAACACTGGCGTGTATTGTGATTACACCACGTGATCTTGGCATTCATCGCTCCATGGTTATGTACAGTCTCTCAACTAAAAGCGGGAGCCGGGGTGGCCGAATGGTAAAGCGTTGGACTTTCAATGCTCGGGTCGTGAGTTCGAATCCCGGCTGGGGCCAAATATTTGTGCTGGCCTTTCTCTCGTTGCCCCGTCTTTGATATCACCCGTACGTGTTGGAAAAAGACGTTAAACTCCCAAACACCCACCCACCCACCCTCGCGACTAAACGCGCAACATGTACGTAGGACACAGCGAATTTCATCACAGACTCTTAATTTGCTGTTCTGGTTTTGTTTATTTGTATTACCATGGAAAAAAAAACAACACAAAAAACTAAACTCATATAAACATTCTTTTCCTTCGGTTCTTGTCTATGTTTGGAATGTCGTGACAACTGTCCATTTCTTCAATAAGATCTCGCCACTTTCTTTTTTTTTCTCCCAAGACTAAGAAATGAAATTGCGATGGTTCTGAATCAGTAGCTACGGATCTATCATTGGTTCACCGGTCAAAGTTGAGAAGACAGGGATTGGTGGAAATAAAGTAGGCGTGGCTAGGCGGCATGATTGACAGGTGTCCCCATGGAGAAGCGTTGGTGTATCCTTCCCTCTTCAGTTTCAGCGCCATCTGTTTTTTCCACTTCGTTCTGTACACGTGGGAAAACAACACCCTTGTTATGATAACATTTCACACGACATGACTTACAATAATGGGAAAAATGAAGGAACGTGTGGAAATAAGGTCACACGACATGATATGATGGACGATATAGCAAACAAGAAAAGAAAAAGAAAATACTGCGTGTGTGATGTCACGAACAGTAAACAGTTAGATGGCCCCTTTCTCTCTGTTTACAGTTAGATGGCCACTTTCTCTCTGTTTACAGTTAGATGGCCCTTTCTCTCTGTTTACAGTTAGATGGCCACTTTCTCTCTGTTTACAGTTAGATGGCCCCTTTCTCTCTGTTTACAGTTAGATGGCCACTTTCTCTCTGTTTACAGTTAGATGGCCCCTTTCTCTCTGTTTACAGTTAGATGGCCACTTTCTCTCTGTTTACAGTTAGATGGCCACTTTCTCTCTGTTTACAGTTAGATGGCCACTTTCTCTCTGTTTACAGTTAGATGGCCACTTTCTCTCTGTTTACAGTTAGATGGCCACTTTCTCTCTGTTTACAGTTAGATGGCCACTTTCTCTCTGTTTACAGTTAGATGGCCACTTTCTCTCTGTTTACAGTTAGATGGCCACTCCACTTTCTCTCTGTTTACAGTTAGATGGCCACTTTCTCTCTGTTTACAGTTAGATGGCCACTTTCCTCTCTGTTTACAGTTAGATGGCCACTTTCTCTCTGTTTACAGTTAGATGGCCACTTTCTCTCTGTTTACAGTTAGATGGCCACTTTCTCTCTGTTTACAGTTAGATGGCCACTTTCTCTCTGTTTACAGTTAGATGGCCACTTTCTCTCTGTTTACAGTTAGATGGCCACTTTCTCTCTGTTTACAGTTAGATGGCCACTTTCTATGTTTACAGTTAGATGGCCACTTTCTCTCTGTTTTAATATTGGCTAGTTTTAATCGATACTACGACACCAAAAATTTGAAGTTTTGCCAGGACTAATAACGAATGAACAACAACAACAAAAAAGTGCCTTTGTGTGTGTGTGTGTGTGTGTGTGTGTGTGTGTGTGTGTGTGTGTGTGTGTGTGTGTGTGTGACTGTGTGTGTGTGCGTGTGTGACTCTGTGTGTGTGTGTGTGTGTGTGTGTGTGTGTGTGTGTGTGTGTGTGTGTGTGTGTGTGCTGGCGCGCCCCCTTCCCCGCCCCCAAGTTGCTACTTAGTCACTTTGACAATCTGATTTACAAATTCTGTATATGGGAGAATGCATACATCTACCCAGCAATCAATCAATCAATCAATCAGCAGTCGATCAGTCAATCAATCAATCAATCAATCAAGCAAACTCGCAAACTTTGCCGTGACCTACCGTCTGTTCTGGAACCATGTTTTGATCTGTGTCTCAGTCAGGTTCAGTTCCTTGGACAAATCCACTCGTTTGCTGACACTCAGATACCGGTCCTTCTGATGGTGAAAAATAAATGATACTAAGCAAATCACGAACGAAAAAACAAACAAACAAACAACACCACCACAGCAACAACAACAACAGTTCTCAACGACACATTCTTGGGAACCCGCTACGTCCCACTTTACTGCACCCGAACAACAGTGTGAGACCTTTTGTTATTTGTTCGTTTGTGTTTTTGTTGTCGTTTTGTTGCATTTGTTTATTCAGTTGAATCCAGTGATGCATTTGGGTTTTTTTTCAGTGTTTGAAAGAATTCCTTTCCTTTTGCAAACAATACAGCCAGCGCATGACGATTGTGAAAGGAGCATAACCAACATACGTGACACTGAAAGTCCCCAATGGTTCATTTGATTCAGTTCTCGTGAGGACATTCTAAAGTCTAACACGCTTATCAACTCTCGGAGAAATTCATCGGTCACGCATTGGCAGTATTTTGACACGAGTTTTCACCAAAAAAAAAAAAAAACCCAACAACAACAACAACAACAATCATATACATAATTATATACTAATTAGTGGAAACAATATTATTCGGGGAGAAGTGCAAACCGACCTTGAATTCCGCCTCCAGTTTGTCGAGCTGTGTGGTGGAGTACGCCTGACGAGGTTTGCGATCCACGGACACACGTCTTTGGCGTCTGGCGTTACTCTTCTGAGCTGTCAACAAAATAGCAAATGTTAAAGTGTGGAGTTTAAGATTGAATGAAGAACAAAGTAAATAAATAAAGGAACGTATAATTCACGGAATGAATACATGAATAAATACATAAATGAATAAATACATTAATGAATAAATACATAAATGAATAGATCACTGAATAAATAAACAAATATATAAATACATAAACAAACTAGAATTCAAGGGCAACACACAACAACTTAGTCAGTAAATTAGTATGTTAGTTTATGTTATCATTTCCGTCTCTTTCAACTCCATGTTTCTCCTCTTCAGAAACAACTCTTACATGGATTATCTTGCAAAAGGTTATGTAATGCAGAATAATAATAATAATAGGTCTTATAAAGCGCTAACAGTCTGCTCAGAGAACACTCAGTGCGCTACACACACACATTCTCACGCATACATGAAACATGAAACACTAAGTATGAGTGCGGGGGGGGGGGGGGGGGGGCTGTCAGGAGGGGTAGTGATGCTACAGATCATATGCTATCTTGAATAGGTGAGTCTTTAGTTTTGACTGTGAGAGGGTGTGGGTGTTCCTAAGGGAGGATGGCAGAGAATTCCATTCCTTGGGGACACAGAAACTGAAAGAACGCTCACCGAAAGTTTTGAGAATGGTTAATTTTACAAATAAACCACAAATCTTTTGGGCTTTTATTTTCCTAGCCATAACAAATCAATTTTTGTTGTTGTCGTCGTTTACTTTAAGTGGCATGTTTTGAAACGACTGGCAACGATTTTGTATGATTTTTTGTCAAGATGCCATGAGACTATGCAAGCAGTGGAAAAGTTAGGCAAACAAACTCTCAAACATACACAACAAAAAGAAACTGAACGCAAGACAAATAGAATGAAAGCATTTTTCTTACCTTCCATCATCAACTGTCTCTGGTACAGAGACTGATACACCCATCCTGGCTGGCTCAAACCTGTCGGGAAGTGCTGAAAGTAGCCGCGCGAGAGGTTATCCAAGAGAGACAATCCACCAGGAAACGTTGCGGCAGTGGGTAGCGGCGCTTGGTACACCCGAGTGTGAACAGACGGGTGACAGCTTACTGAAGCTCCATTGCTTGTACCCGTGTGTGACAATGGCCGGAATTTCAATGGATTTGAAGGACAGTGGTTGTCCCTATCCTCTTTCCCCTTTTGTAAAGTGTCCCCGGGTGATGTTGGCGCGGAACGAGCATCATTTCTCGTTTCTTCCTTTCTGTCCTGTGTCTCGCCGATAATGTCTCTTATCGATAGAAAAGTAGGTTTGGGTTGCGGCAGAGGCCGTTCATCCGAGCTTTCTGTGGATACTGGGGAGTCCTGTTGCGCTGTTGAATCCATGATGAGGTCACTCATGTGGAGACTGCACGGTCAAAACTTTAGTGTCCTGCCGCACTATCAGGCAAATGTGCGACGTCTTCAAGATACAATTTGTTTCCAGCCAAGATAAAATAAAGGTGGAAGTATACGTCTACAATAATTTTGCTGAACAAACTGAATGCAAATCCAAGAGATATTTATGTGAACAGACAACTCTGAAGTGCGATGTATTACTGAATTTTGCAGTTTCCGTGTGTTCAGCTGCTTTCAAGTGATCTGTTTGTACACGTGTCTCGGAGTACAAAGCACTTCTTGTCTCTTACTTATGCTGTCTCTTAACACAAGATCATTTATACTTTCTGAATATTACGTTTTATTGTTTGTAACGGCTGATTGAAAAACTGACAATGCATCCATTTATTCTTTCTAAATATAAACTCCTGTTGTTTGTGACGACCGATTGAAAACTGGCAATTCATTCATTTCAAATCACTTCCGAGGTAACATGAAGTTTGTTTGTTCGTTCGTTTCTTCCTTCCTTCGTTCTCTGTAAGTTATCTGGAGGATACAGTGTGCACCCAGCTTCACAAACTAAATCCCTAGAAGCAAGAAGCTCACACAAGAACTCCACGCAACACGTGCAGAATGTGACAGTGACAAGCACTCAAGTCATCACACTGAACTCAGTGTCACTTGGTACAGCTCTCACAAGCTACACCTGCCTGAAGACCAGGAAATTCTATTTCTCTCTTCCCGTTTTTCTCTTTTAAATGATTTCTCTTCCTTAAACACTGCTGCCCCACACTACAGTATGAATATGATCATCGTCATTATCATGAAAAAGCGACCGGCATTCTGGCCACGCCCATTTAATATGGACCAATGGCCGGCTGAAAGTGGCCGCTTTTTTTTTTTTTTTTTTTAGCCAATAACTGATTGCGCCGCCTCCATTATCCATTCACGCCCATCGTCTGTAACTGATTGTCAAGACCTTAGCCTGCAGTTTGCGCCAAACCTCTCCACTGAGCAGAGAGGGGAGGGGGGGGGAGGTATGGTGGGAGAGGAGAGAGAGACAGAGAGGGGGGGGTGTTTGCTGGGAGAGGAGAGAGAGAGAGGGGGGGGGGTGGCTGTGGCGGGTGTTGGAGAGAGAGAGAGGTGCTGGGATGAAAGGTATCAATGGTAATAATTATATTAAAGGTGGAATGAGGGGCTAGGTGTCTAGCTATTGAAATAGATTTACCAGACAGCCGTGGCTACAGTAGCAACGTGTCCCGGACACCCATGAAATGAACAGAAAATGCACCTGTGTGTGTGTGTGTGTGTGTGTGTGTGTGTGTGTGTGTGTGTGTGTGTGTGTGTTAGAGGGGGGATTCTACCTTCATCTGGGAACAGAGCCTACCCGTCTATTAAATGCATGGCGTTTACGCCCCTTTTGAAGAGGACCGGAGATGTGTCAGGTACTCCCACCAGCACACTACCTTGCTCAGTTCATCCATACTTCGTGCAGTACTTACATTAAATATATAGACAAACTTCTGTTTTGGGAAAATTAGCGCTTATGACTGTGCCTGTGCGCGCTAAATAGTCCACCTTAGAGATTAAGATTAGTAGAGATCCGAATGCAACACGCTGATATTTGATGGCCGCGCAAACGAGGAAAACTCAGGTGTCCGTAACCGGCGTCCGCAGTGTTGCCCTTGTCGGCTGCTGGAACTCCGCGGGCTGTAAGGTCGACTGTTGTCACCACACTGTCACCCGTTATTGTGGTTTTGCTTCGATCAGCTGAACACAAACATGTCTGTGCATGTATTTGTGTATGTGTGTTAGTGGTGTGATCTCTCTCTCTCTCTCTCTCTCTCTCACACACACACACACACACACCACCACCACCACCAAAACAGGTCAGAGTGATCTGTGAGCCCAAAAAAAAAAACCCTTAAAATTAGGGTCTTGAACAGATGTTCGCACTTACCTTGGCAAGGGATTGTTTGGTAAATATAAAGTATAATCACTACGTACCTAGCAACATTCTAAACACACGGTCAGCCAGCTGACGAAACTCTCATGGCCGCTAATGCTATTTTATTGAAAAATAAACGTATTTGCTGCGAAAATGGAAACGGTATTGAAATTTTCTTCGCCAAAACCTTTCTTAAAATCAATGCTTTCTGAGTCCTGATTCATTAATTAAGAGCCCTCCCGTCTTGAGCCCGAAAGAAGATTTCATTTATTCCGTTCTCGACAGCCACACGTCGAATCCCCTAAATTACACTTGATGGATCTTTTGTTTGCTCAACTCGCTATTCTGAACTTAGGACCGTGGCTGGGTAGTCCTCACTTCAAAGTGGCATGTGGAGAGCGAGTGTGGCAAAATGCATTACACTAATCAACAGGGGGAAAAGTGGGACGGCCAGAGGAAAGTATCGGTTTGTTTGAAGAGATATGATTGCAGGCAAGGTCTACGGTGTTGCGGAGAAATGGCCTAAGCGCCACTACTTTGATAGGCTATTGGGTCCTTTTTCCTGATGACGGCAAAGACGAGTTTAGTTAGTAATGTTGATTACTGTGGCCTGCGGGAAAGGAAATGGCGGGATATTGTGTTTTGTATAATGTGGGGTTGTTATATGCGAATATAGATCTGTGAATTGGCACCGGCGTTCGTCTTATTCATTTATAGTTTGTATGTTTGATTTTTGTCCGTCTGTTTTGATTGATTGATTGATTGATTGATTGATTGATTGATTGATTGATTGATTGATTGATTGATTGAAAGAAATCCGAAAAGACTAAAAGAGCGTTTGAAAGTAAAAATCAAATAAACAAACAAACAAAAAAGGTTTAGACAACAACTTACAGCACAGATTTACTTCCAAGTTCTCGGCCTTTCTGTATTCTGATCAAAATCTGAATCAGGGCGTTCTTTGTTTAAGAGTTCAGTCATAAAGTGGGTTTGTTTCGCACTAAAGAAGAGCTTTCAGCAAATTTCAGGAAAACCCCCCCCCCCCCCCCCCCCGTCCCATCCCCTCCGCTCCCCCCCCCCACCCCGATCCCGGTCCCAGGCCAATTAACAGTCAACTAACTACTCCAGCCTGTGACGTGACACGCAGGTACCGGGTCATCTTCGTGAAACATTCGCTTTTCTTTTGTTGTTCCGTCTGTTTTTTCAAGAACTATTTGTCCAGAACGTCCCCCTCTATGTTAGGGCTGTTCCTAGTACCAAATGCACTATTATTAAACGCATTAAGCGCATAAACAGCCTTGCCTTTTCTTACGCAATCACTGAATGGTTATGAATGGCGCACTCGAGCAGAACCTGAAGTAAGCGGCAAGGCGGAGTGATAAATAGGCGGACAGATAAGTGTGTGAACCGGCCCAGCTAGTCCCTCTAACTCAACCACTTGTGGGGACATGCGAGAAAGGAACTCTTGAGCTCTCTACTGCCAGCAATGGGCTTGTTATGGGTACGGTCACGGAAAAAGCTTTTATTGATAAGCGGGTAAAATGACTGAGAGGGTAGATTTTGTCTCTTTTGATATGCCTAAGTGTTACTTGGTTCATTGTTCATTATTATGTAGTGTGAGTTATGCAAGTGGTTTTCTCCTTTTCGTTTTTTTTGTTTTTTTTATAAATTTATTTATTTGGGATTCTGATCATGCTACTGTAAGTCTGCCTCCCCCTCCCCCCTCCCCCCTCCCCCCCCCCACACACTCACTCTCCTATCTTCGGCAGAGCCGGGTTACTGTCGAGTGGTGGAGCGTTGGACATTCCATGCTCGGGCTCTAAGTTCAAATCCCGATTGGGAACCAAATACTTGTGCTGGATTTTTCTTCGTTGCCATTCACACTTTGATATCACCCGTATGTGGTGAGAAAAGGACGTCGAGCCCTCAGCCAAACATACCCCCCCCCCCTTCATCATTTTGTGTGTGTGTGTGTGTGTGTGTGTGTGTGTGTGTGTGTGTGTGTGTGTGTGTGTGTGTGTGCACGCGACTTTTTTCTTCTTTTCTCTGAGAAGTGAAAGTGTTTTCTTTTCCCCGTGTGGAAATGGCGGCATGGCATATATCCCTTTCAATGCCGGATATGCACCATCTCGCTAACACACAGGAAAACAGAGCGTCAAAGGGATGTTTTCCTTTCATACGGGTTAGAGAAATAAAAGCTGTGAATAACGTTCTTCTAATGCACTGTAGCCAGGAGCCGCTCCGTCAATAAAGAGCCCTCATTCAGTGTCGCGCTAAGTTATCGACGTCACAGAAAATCACAGGGTCGTGATTGCGCATAGACTCGCGCGGGAGGCGGCGTTGGTGAAAGCAGACAGCTGCTGGCTTTCACACGATTGGTTAAGCCCGCAGCGTGCTCGGCGCCCCCTACTTGTCTCCCTTGCGAGCGCTCTTCAAGTCAGACTTGCGTCCCCTCCACTAACGATTGATCACAACTTGTGGAGGAGTGGAGCGGGTTGGTGGCTGACGCTACATTTGCCGACTTTGCCCGCTTTCAGCAAACAACTGTTGGTAAACAGGTTCTTCATTCTTAACGCCAGAGAGAGCACATTCGTCTCTCTAACAGAGAAGAGTTACAGCGGTTGCTAAGGCAGCTTTAGCACATCAAAGGAACTGCACTGGAAAGCAGAAAGTCAGAAGGGCCCTCCAGAAAGCCATTTTGCCCTGTTCTCATATTCTCTAAACACGTGAGCTGCTCATATTTCTTGTCAAAGATCCTTTTTGTCAAGATTTACCGGCATCTTTTTCATGCCATCTTATTTCATTTTTATCTTTCTTAACTTTGAAAGCGCCTAGAGCTTCCTGAGGGTAAGCGCTGTATAAATATCCATTATCATTTATGAATATTATTATTGCTTGTATTGTTATGCATGTAATGACTTACTCGGCTACAGGGGAGCCAGGCCGGATAGCTGAATGCTCGCGGGTCGTGAGTTCGAATCCCGGCTGGGGCCAAATATTTGTGCTGGCCTTTTTCTCGTTGCCCCGTCTTTGATATCACCCATACGTGGCAGACAACACCCATCCAGCTTGTTTCTGCTACCGCGTGAAAATGAGGCTTTTCTGAGCGTGTGGTGTTACGCTTGACATTAATTTTGTGGTGGTCTAGGATTGAAGTTAAATCAAAACGTTCAAAGTAGTACCTATGTAAGCCCAAATATGTGAATGGGATAATGAGTCGCGCGACAACAAAGCACACACACACACACACACACACACACACACACACACACACACACACACACACACACACACACACACACACCTGACTGTTTTAATGCCCGTAAAGGTATTAAATCCAAAGTTTTGAATCAATTCTTACATTTTGTTGAAATACAAATTTGCGTAAAACCATATGACATCATAAAGACTTTGATTGTTAGACAGTACACCTACATCTACATGACAGAGTCACTGAACGACTGCACACGAGCAAGAGAATGGACACTCGTCATTTAAATCATTAAAATACAACTTATGTGTGTAAAACAAATGAATGACTGCATTGTTTTAAGATTATGTCTCCTACACGATTTCAGCTAAGCAGAGTAAATGGACTTTTATTCATTAATCGACATACCCAGAAATAAAAAATAATAATAATGATAATAATAATAATAAGTGTGTATTGTGTAGGCGCTTTTTTATTGGCTCAAAGCGCCGCGAGTGAACCCAAGATACGCTCACGGGAACCACACGCATTCTTTCATACACTGGACGTGAACAAATTACATTGACGTGGTACGAACGGTCAGCTCAGCACTTTAAGTTTCCGAATTTAGAATATTATTATTATTATTATTATTGATAAAATTAAATAAAACTTTATCGTCAGTTGACAACTCAGCTTCCCTCTTGTGGTCGGCGTACGCCGCACAGTACGCGGAATACGTCTCACACGCAATCCACACACACATTCCTCTGTATTTCTCCCAAACCCACCATCTCCCAAACCCACCGTTCCGGCGTACGCCGATTAGCTACTCGAAAGCAACTCAAAACTATTCTCAATACCGAACATGGTCCCATCTGGCCATGCCAGGGTTCTCGATTCCCACTCGGGGTAGGTCACGATCCGTGGATGTGTCGCTGTCGGAGAACCTGTCGGAGTAGTTTCTGAGCGGTGTAACAGTGAACCAGGCGACGAGACAGGCAAGGCCCACAAACAGCAAAATTCCGCCCGCCATGTACAGGGAGGCATGCATGTTGAAGTCTCCATTTCCTAGATGATCTGCAAGTATATTCATACAAAACTGAATGTAAATGTTGTAGGGTTGTTGGTGATCTCTCAAATTTATTAATGAACGCACCCCTCCCTCCAATGGACGACTGCACTCCTGTCAATCAATAGGGTCGAGCCCCCAGCATTCAGCCAGTCGCGTCCCGCGGCATAATGAGCAACAAATGGCATGGTCTTCTCAGACACAACAACGAGGGAAGTACGTGTAGCTTGATGTGACTGAAACATGGAAAGAAAGCAGTAAGTCCATTGACGTCATTTGAGGAGAAAGACCATTACGTCAGTCTCTCTCATCTTAAAATCACCCCTTTGTCCATAAAATGACGCCATGGACGTACTGTATTTTGCCAATACACGGCAAAGTAAAGGGGCGGGGCTTTGGTATCGAGGCTTGCCGAGTGGAGTCGTCTATTTCCCCCCGTCCCCGCCCTGTTATTACATATCAAGTTTTGCAGTCAGATTTTCTTTTGTTTGCTCTCTCTCTCTCTCTCTCACACACACACACACACCAACACCAAATACAGATACAGCAACCACAACCTTCACCTCACCCCATCCCTATAAACAAACGCGAACGAACAACAACAAACAACAACAACAACAACAACAAACAAGGAAAACCATCAGAAAACATCAGCGAAGCAGAAAAAGGAAACGTATGACGTACCAACAGTGACGACACCAAACATGGTGCCAAAATCTTGCATGAACATGAGAAGGGAGACTGCCACGCCCACCACAGGCCCTCCCACTCGCTTGGCCACGCCCACCGTCACAAGAGTCTGGGCAAAAGCTGCAGGAAGAATACAAACATTCACGTGACGAGGGTTGTTCAACGAGAATTGGAAAATGGCATGTAACGTGACTTCTAAGCAAGATACAGAAAATATATTTATACCACAAGAAAATTCAGCCTTTCCTTTATTCACATGCAAAAAAAGAAATCCGATGCGATGACGCATTAAGAGTATGACGTCATCAAAAAAGTATACGAAACAGCTGAGCCTGAAAAATATGGAGGGCACGAAGGTGCAATACCGTTTCTACATTTTCACAAGGCTGAAGCTCGGAGACAAACCAAAGAAAATCCACGATGATTTACAGGCAATCTGTGGGGCCAATTGTGTTCCATATAGCACAATGTACAAATAGATTCAAGCATTTCAAGCTGAGGAATCGAGCAGTAAGCCAGGTATGGGTTCAGCACGACCTTTTCCAGCTCGGAACGAGCAAAACATTGCCCTTGTAGAGAGACTGGTTGCTGAAGATCCACATTCAACTATCAGAGAATTGAGCGAGGCATCTGGCGTCTCTGTTGGTACCATTCACAGCATCTTACATGAAGATCTTCACATGCAAAAACTGGCTGCCCGATGGGTACCTCATCTCTTAAGTGAAGATCAGAAGAAACGGCGAGTTGAATGTTCGCGTCAGTTGTTGAATGACTTTGAACCGAATGGACCAAAACGGCTGTGTGATATAGTCACTGGTGATGAAACATGGCTCTGGTTTTATGGCATCCCCAACAAGCGTTGCAACAGGGCGTGGGTGGGTCCTGATGGCGATCGACCAGTTGTGTTGAGACAAGGTTTTCAATGCCGGAAGCGACTTTTTTTCCATTTTTTTTAATGCACAAGGAACTGTGGCAATCGATATTCTGCCTGAGAAGGTAACAATCAATGCAACATGCTACACAGGAGTTGTGCTTCCAAAAGTTGCCAAGGAAGTGTGTAATCAGCGCCCAACCGTTGGCACCTCAAGAACCTTGCTTTTGCATGACAATGCAGCTGCCCACAAAGCCAAGGTCATCACGACCTTTCTATCTGACCGAGGAATCCAGATTTTGGACCACCCACCCTACAGTCCAGAACTTGCACCATGCGACTTCTGGCTTTTCCCTATCCTGAAAGGGAGACTCGCTGGCCAGAAGTTTGACCGTGTACAGGACCTCGCAAAAGCAGTAAAATCACAGCTCGATGCCATACCCAAGGAGGACTACCAGGGGGCGCTTTTTGCGTGGCGCAGAAGGCTGGAAAAGTGTGTACGGGTCAAGGGGAAATACTTCGAGGGGATGTGAAGATAAGAAGTTGGAGCTATGTGTAAAACCGGAGTTACGTAGCTGTTTCCAATTCCCATTGAACAACCCTCGTATACATAGATTCAGAAATCTTTCTAGAATCATAAAGCAGCAGATCGGAGAGAGCAGACATGATTGAGTAATTTTTCAAAATGGATGTGGCGCTTAACCCATGTACGCCGACCAAAACACACCAAAGGCCGACAACTACATATACCGAGGTTTGACAGCTGAGAGGAACCTTTATTCGTAGCTACCCGTTAGAATAGGGGTGTGCAGTCCACCCGAATAGGTCTGAATTTAGACGAGGAGCCGAGATAACAGAATGGTAAAGTGGTAGACTGCCAATGCCGGCTCGGGTTGTGAGTTCCATTCTGGCCGGGGCCAAATATTCGTGTTGGATTTGTCATTGCCCTCTGTCTCTGATATGATTCGCGTGTGGTGGAAAAGGACGTTAACTCCCCAGACATCCGTCCACCCTAGAGGATGCACGTACGTTACTAAAGGGGCGCAACTGCTGTCACTTGGAAGTGTCAGTTCCACACCAGGTGGAGCCACCGATTTTCCTGGCTTCCTGGGTTCATGCCTTTCTGGCTTCATGTCTTTCTGGCTTCATGGCCTTCTGGTTTCGCGGCTTCCTGGGTTACTGGCTTCCTGGCTGCCCATCACGGGCTCTTTCCGGGTCCTCCGGCCTTCCTCTCCCGGAATAAACTCAAAACAGTTACTAAGACAGCTGTAGCCGAGAGGCTGTACGGCAAGAAACCCAAA
>JACVVK020000494.1:420000-465000 GCA_018292915.2 Batillaria attramentaria | reverse complement strand
CCAAGACGAAAGAACAAGGGAAAACAAAAAGAATCGAACTCACGACTCAAACGTTGGCGGCCCAGCGTTGATTTATGGAGAGAATATGAGATATTGTCATGATTTCAGTCACATTTACAGTCAGCGAATTGGAAACCCCCAATAATGTCATGTGCTTTACTGTAGTTGATAACATGGATCCGCGCTTAAAATCTTCCACCTTTTGTCGGATTTCGACATTGGCTAAAACGTTTCCTACCTCCCACAGGGTATGTTTCCTCCCCTGAAGAACTTCAAATCATGCTAGTTAAACGCACGAGACTGCACAGATTTTAGTCAAATTCCACTCAAGTTTCTTCAAAAAGTAGTATTTCCTCCGCTGAAGCACTTAAAATCATTTCCCAAATACGCCAAATTGCACAGACATTAGTCTTCTTTATTCCAGGTGAGCATGTCCCCAGCCACCCACAGAAAGCACTCACGGTTTTGCCATATTGTCACTAAGGCTACATACTTTCCGTCCATCCTATCAGATTTCTTGACACCAAACGCTTCACGTTGATAAATAATCTGGTGTTTTACTTTCAACAAACCGACTATTGTAAAACCAATATTTCATCCCGTACCTGAATGGTCTTCTGTGATCTACAGGCACCTCATAACCACTGCCGTAAGGAGGCAGCATGATGGGATGCTCCATTGTTGGTTGCACGAAACACGAGACCCTGGCAACGTCTTCGCTGGCAGCCCTGTGGATAGCCGTTTGTAACGATCTGAAAGAGACATTAAATTGTATCAAAATGAAGGGGGACTATCCGCGTGTAGAAACAGCAGAATAAGGAAATGCTCAGAAACACGCCTAGCGCCCAACACACAAAACATGTGCACTCCCAAATTTATTCCACCACTCCCTCCATCCCCACCCCCACTCCTCAACCTCATCTCCCCCTTCCCCCGCCCTGTTGTTGTTGTTGTTGTTGGTGGTGGTGGTGGTGGTGGTGGTTTGAACTGACTCTTCAGTACCACGGCACTATTGGAGGTTCGTCTTATCAGAGCAGGTCCCATGATGTGAGTGATATCAGATTCCAAAACGGAGACATCACAACTTGCAGGTAAACCAGAAAGTGACAGATTTAAGTCACAAAGAAGGGGAAAATCAAAATTGTCTGTTCAGAGTGGAGTCGTCACAGGTGCACGGATTTTTCAACTGTGCCCCCCCCCCCCAGCCCCCCACCACCCCCGAAAAAAAAACCACCCAACTAATTCTATAATTAAATTTTGATCAGCGCTGAACGGCGGCAGTAACGACACACAGTCACACACTGTCACACAACTGCCTTGACTTTCCCAAGTTCTTGCTACAGTAATCTCCCATCAATAATCCCTACAGTTCTTGTCGCTGTTACTCCTCAGACCACGTGTATTTCCTTCCACTAATCCCTTGATCACATTTATATAATGACTTTGGCTTGTAGCAGCGCCCAATTCGTAAGGTAAAGTATATCCAGCGATCCGCCACCTGTATTGTTGGCCTGGTCTGGTGTATGCGAGTCAGTGTAAACAGAACCCCTGGTGGTGTTTCGTTTGCGGCAAATCATAATCCTGGTGGTTCAGTACTTGTCAGGAGGCTGTATGTTCATTGTTGATGTTGGCTTTATAACAAGGGTGGGACTGCCTGCACCCACACACATCTCACATTCTAATCACTTGGGTTGATTGAAAGTGACTCAGCGGTGACGGTAATTTACAAACTAAAACCTGAATGAATGCGTGCCCTCCTCAAAACACAACTTCTTCACTTTGATGAACCGGAGTCCCCGTAGAGATACTGATAACGAGACTGAGAATATGAAAGCCTTTAAAAGCCAAAGCAACAGGAATAATAACAATAATAATACTGAGTATTGTGTAGGCGCTATTCCCAATTTCGTGAATTGGCTCAAAGCGCCGCGAACTGAACCCAGCACGCACACTCACGTGAATCACACACATTCTCTCACACACTGGACATAAACACATTACAATCACGTGGTGCGAAGGGTCAGCTCCGCTATTTAAATGTCGGAATTTAGATTTGCTTTTTTATTTTTCAAATTTGGTTGGCTGAACATTTCCAAAGCAGAGGGGGAGGAAGCCGGAGTACCCGCGGAGAGAACCCCCGTCGATCGGCCCGAACAAAAAAACACGCACACAAATCAACAACTTTTAACAGTTTTCTTTCAGCTGACACGTGTGCCCACTTTCATCTAGCGACTCGACAATCCTCAATACCCCAGCCAACGCACACGCCCACGGACCTCCAGACACGGTTGACAGATCTGCAGAAAGTTCGGACTAAATGACCACAGCACTGTGTGAAGTCATGCGTGACGGTGAGTGTCGCTCACACGACCACGCCTACGGGGCAAAACGACGCAGTGCACCAAGAAACCACTGGACCGTGTCCTCCTGGCATTATTCTGATTGAAGCTTTACAAAGGGGTGTACATAAAGGACAAGTAATTGGAAGGGAGGAATGAAAGGCGCTGAAGAGTTCTTGTGTCCAGCAGAGACAAACGTAATGTACAGCAAGCTGGCAAATAATTATCGTTCTTTGTGTTACGACCACGAGCGGAGGCTGTACAGTTGATGCCAGAAACCTTTCAGCAATACAGCAATATGAACGATCTGCTCCCCCCACCCCCCACCCCAACCCCCTTCAATGGAAAAGGCCATCGACTTGTTATTGATATTAGTTGTTTTCTTGTTTCCTTGAAAAGCACGGACAAAGATACACAAATCTTTCCTGTACTTGGTATTTCAAAGAAAGAAACAAACAAACAGACACACAGATTGACTAGAAATTAGATATACATAACAACTAAAGAAATAATAATAATGATAATAATAATAATAATAATAATACATACATACATACATACATACATACATACATACATACATACATACATACATACATACATACATACAAAAACAGCAATGAGCCTGCCCACGCAGACTCCGTAAACCCTGTATGAAGTTTATTGTAAGGATGTAATGAAGTTTATTGTAAGGATGTAATGAACTTTATTGTAAGGATCGTAACATCGCTCATGATTTAGTTTTTGCCAGTGCGAAACTCTCGCCGAACATATTGTCAAATGTTGCACCACCCTAAAGTTGCCTAACTCTGACGTGGTGATATTCATTCCTACTGGTTTGATTAAATCGTCACCATAATGTTGCAGACCGTCCAACAATCATGCATCATATTCCGTGACCATATAATTTCATTTCGCTGGTCGGGTAAGTTACGTGTTCTGGCCAAGACTTCAGTAAAAACTTTACGACTTCGACAACTTTGCTGTATTAGACTGAAGCAGACTTTTTTTTCTTTTTTTTTTTGGTCACATTTCACCTCACGTGTATTCCAACCACATAACTACACAAAACAACACAAGAAAAGGAACACAAGAAGAAAGACTTCTTACCTCGGAAAACAGTCGAAAGTCAGTTACTCCGTTTGGAGCCCGAGACGCGTGTGAGTCCAACCTATGTGCAAACTACTACCCCGGGTGGTTCTCGAGTGGCAGTGGTGGACATTCTTTGTTACGACACACTACACCCCACACCCTTTTCTGCTGCTACCCCGCTACCTACAGGTAGTGGTCGTCGGTTTTACATTGGCATCTTGGTGGCGAAGTTGTAGAAAGGGATGGCTGGTTGAATATGAACATTCTTTTCCACAACGAGGAAAACCCCGCACAATTTTGGGTTCTCAGCCCGGATTCGAACTCACGATCCGAGCGTTCAAAATCCGACGTTTTATCAGCTCGGCTTTCCCGGTGTAACACGCGAGATGCACTCCCCAGCTGCATAAACTCCAGGGCACTTCCCGCTTAATGAACTTCCTCCAGTCTCAGCCAGACATACGCCACTCACGCACACCAGATAATCATACACCCAGCCTTGAAACACCCCACTCATAAAACAAATCGTTCATCTGCAGGTGAGTTAGACTAGAGAGAGTATACCCAGCTTTCAAGCGGGAAGTGCCCCAGAGTATACTGAGCTAGGGAGTACACTCTGGGTACTAGGTCCACTCCCCTTGTAGGGCCAGTCTTCTTCAAGTGTTTCGAGAGTGTAAAAAAAAAAAAAAAAAAAAACTTCAAGTGCAGTTTAATCAGTTTTCAACAACAACGAAAAAGAACCCTCAGCAACACCCTTCACCGCCTCCACAACAGCATTAACAACAAACACAACAACAACAAAACAACAACAACAAAATCAACAACAACAACAACAAAATCAACAACAACAAATAATGTTAAAAAAGTAAGCTATTACAATCTCTGCATTAAACCGCACTTGTACTGCATAATATTATTTTGTTGCAGTCCATTCTTCCGCCCTATCCCAAGCTAAAGGCGATAACCTGTAGCGGGAAGCCGGACACGCAGACTTGACAGACAAAGTCGGGTGGACATGTACAGGACGTGAATAACGACTGACTACCGGTCACGGGTGACTGGGCTTTCATGGTTCGTCGATTCTTTTCTGCTTGAGCAGTTCACGAGTTCTGTCCAGTTCCTCAGGCTTAATTATACGTTCGTGCTGCAGCCCAGTGATTTGAGACAACTTCTGTAGTCGGTGGTCGAGTGGTTAAGACTTCGCCACCAATGCGAGAGGTCAGATTCGAGTCCCACTCGAGGCAAAGAATTTATCCTTCTCGTATGTGCGCTGTTCATTCGGGCCGATCGTCGGTGGTTTTCCACGGGTACTCCGGCTTTCTCCCCCTCTACTGTTTGGAAATGTTCAGCCCACAAAATTAAAAAAAAAAAATGCAAATCTAAATTCCGACACTGAAATTGCTGAGCTGGTCCTTCGCACCACGTGGTTGTAATGTGTTCATGTCCAGTGTGTGAGAGAATGCGTGTAATTCACGTGAGCGTGCGTGTTGGGTTCAGTTCGCCGCGCTTTCGGCCAGTTGAAGGAATTGGGGACAGCGCCTACACAATACACAGTTAGCAGTTATCAAGTACAATGTAGCTGCTGGGCTGGGTCGTTAGAATTCTTCTACGACCCTCTTGTAAGTCGGTCGGGATTGAATAGTGTTTCGATGGACTGTTCAGTTAATGTAGCTTTTCTTTTCATCGCCTGCACCTCAGGCCTTTCTCCAATCACGTTTGTTTCGGTCACGTTAAACTCTAACTAACCACCCGCCTTTCCTCTTTCACTGTGAAAGATCCACTGAGCCACCGGGGATAATTGCGGTGTGTTCCATCGTTGCGTCCCCTGCTCAGCTGGTGGCAGCTTTAATAAAGTTTAACACGGGCATCGTTCGAGACTCCCAATAATATTAATATTTTTATTTATTTAATATTTATTAATATGATATATTTGTTGATGTTTTTAGGGTCGTGAGTAGTGCAAGATGTTAATTCATACACTTTCACTGTGTGACCGTGAATGTCAGTGTATGTAAGGGAGTCAGTCAGTGGGGGGCCGGTGGGGTAGGATGAGGGTAGGTGGGGGAGGTGAGGGAGGGTGTCAGTTTAGGCTGGAAGGGACGAATGCATCGCACCGGAGAGCACGCAGTTCTGATGGCACGTAGATAGAAAGTCCCTGTAGCTCCAGTGACCGGGCCTTCGTTCCATCAGGGACTGTGTAACTAGGTCTCTATGACTATGATATAATTATTCTTGTAGCCGATCTTTTCAATAACGATACCAGGCGTTTCCATGGAGGGGAAAGAACTCACCGTCAGCCTTTTCTGTCGTTATGCAGCAGTTGTACCCCTTAACAGCTTTCTAGTGTGTGGTTTTGTTTGCACGACGCGCGCGCGCGCGCGCGCGTGTGTGTGTGTGTGTGTGTGTGTGTGTGTGTGTGTGTGTGTGTGTGTGTGTGCTTCCGTGCGCATGCGTGCGCCGGTGTGTCTTTGGGGGAGAGACGGAAGTTGGGGGGAGGGGGGGAGGGTGGGTGGTGAAAATTGAACTGGCTGCGCCAAAATCTTTACTATTGAACAACTGCCTTTTCCGAGAGTAAATGGCGTGTACACGTTACGCCAAGCACTCTTAGTTGTGTCAACAGTCACTGACAAAATTTGTACACTTTCTCCATAGTGGTCCGGGTACACTAGAATAAATACGATAACGCTCTAGGCCATATGGCGGCGCCGCGTTGTATGTGCCGGATATAACATCCAATTACTCTACTGGACACGGGGCCACAGCCAACCGCAGCTTTCCGTAAGAGAGCGTCACAAAAGGCGTGATGGTCTTACTCATTACCTGCAGCCGCCATCTCCCGCTAATGCTCAGTTCTGATTTACCCGTTTCCTCGCGCCGTAGTCAGGCTTACAGACGGTTAAATGGCGAAGTCAAACCAGAAACTGTGTAGCGTGCTATTTCTTTCGGTATTAGAAACAGTAAAATCGCATAATTAATAATAGTAGGGGGGGGGGGGGGGGGGCGGGGTGGTGGAATTCGGGCCGCGTTTCATCCGGCTTAGCACTAGACTGGAGATCGGAAGATCGAAATTTCGAACCCCCGACACAGCCAAAATTTGTACAGGCTTTTCCCCAGTGTCCGATATCGCTCTGTTTCTGCAAATTTCTCACCACCAAAACCGTGGTAGCCGGGTTGAACAGCGGCATTCACATTTGGACTGTTCCTTCGTAAAACGTGTCCCTTTTGTCAGAAAACAGGTGATGGTGATACACGTACGAGACAGTAGCATTCACATGATACATACATACATACATACATACATACATACATACATACATACATACATACATACATACATATATACGTACATACATACATACATACATACATACATAGTACATACATACATACATACATACATACACATACATACATACATACATACATACATACATACATACATACATACATACATGCAGACTCTGTTGAGCCGAAGACTGCTGCTGACAGGCAAAGAACCGGAAGTTACTCATCACTGCCGGTGTCAAGACGTCTGTTGCTCCACATTTGACACCTGTATTCTTGTTTTGATACTCGGAGGCCTACACAAAGCGTCTGATGTGCGACACGGCCGCGACCCGCCCCCTTCACCACTTCAGAAAACTCGGGTGCTAAGTCTAGACAACAAAAACGACCATTTTTTCACAGGAACAATTCAAATGCGACTACCGCTGTTCATCCCTACCGTGGCATTTCTGTTGTTCCAGCGATTCTGGAGAAATTTGCCGAAATATGAGCGATCTCGAGGCTTTCTCATCGTACACCTTCAAGTCACGCGGTGAACCCCGGTAGTAGAGTGGGATATCGGTATTGCGACAATACTGTGTGTTTTCCACGGCTCGTTACTTGGGGTGGACGTCACCCTGAGGGTCTCATGTTACTTGTGATTAACGCAAATGTGCCAATATTTGTGCGGCACGTGCGGATATAGCAAAGGCATGCTACGCCTGAAGAGAATAGGCAGCACTGCGCGCAAACCATTCCGACATGCAGGTAACGGCAGACAATACTGGGGAAATTCAATTCGTACTGGATAACAGGCAGCACATGCGCGTCTTTTTCAGTGCCGAGGGCAAAATTAATTAAATAACGTTGCGTCAATCCGTGGTGTAATCCAATAAGGGATTGCACAAGAGGATTACAGGATCAACATCCAGCCATTGTAGGATCACAGATGGTTGCGGACTGTTTTGGTGGAGTCTAGCAACGTACCGCTGACATACATCCACAGTTACAGCCCCTAACAGGCTGGCATCGAGCAAGCAAAAGCCCAGTCGCACAGCGTCTGCCACAGTCTTGTAACGCGGCTGTGTAGGACGGGTTCGGGCCGTTGAAACTCCCAAGAGCGCAACTGCTCTTCAACAAAAGTTGTCTTTTGTGCAGCCTAGAGGTGCCGCACGGTTTCCTTCACGTTTCGGACACAGCCTTTGTTCGTTTGTTGATTTGTTTACGATAATGGGAGGTTTGTGATAAGCGGCGAGGTTCCCTTTTTTTTTTTTTCTTTTTTTTTTCTTTTTGCGGAATTCAATTGAAAGTGATTTGTGTACAGCCTACAGGCGGCCGGGGTTACACAGCCGACAAATCTGCTTTTAAACATGTGTACTCATTTCGATTTTTCGAGCTTGTCCGTCTTCTGAAATTCAGCTGGAGTGGCCGTGCGGGCGTCAGGGATGAAATAGTGCGCGGTGCTTGTAATCTTACCACTGTATGGAATGATATCAGTAGACCTGTGTTTGTGTTAGTGGACAGTCAAGTGTTGTAAAGAACTCACTGCTGAACCCGTAATAATGACTGACGTAAGTACTTGTTCTTCGAAATGTGTTGTGTTGTTCGGATTTGCCTTTCTCTGAATCGTTTATTATACTCTCTTGTTTTTAAATGTGTGATTTGTTTCCCAGCTACTGAACACTAGCTAACTAAACACAGATACTGATATATTCTCAATTTTAAGGAAAACGGTGTTGTTGTTGTTGTTGTTGTCTTGTTTTGTTTTGTGTTTTGTTTTTTTTGCCATGTGCATTTCATTTTTCTTTCTTACTGGAAATCAAAAATCAAAACGTGTTTCCTTTGTTGTTGTAACTGTAAATTTGTTGCAGCAGTATACGTGCTGTTTCTTGTTGTTATTTTTTTTTTTTTTTGGGGGGGGGGGGGGGTATTTAGTGTTGTTTGTTTGGGGGGGGGGGGGTGAAAAGTGTTTTCTTTGTTTTGTTGCTGTTTTGGTTGTTTTGTTTTGTTTTGTTTGTTGTTTGTTTTGTTTTGTTTGTTTGTTTTTTTTAAGCAAAATACAAACAAGCAACAACAACAACAACAACAACAACACACACACACACACACACACACACACACACACACACACACACACACATGCTCACAAATCATTCTTGTGCTATTTTCAGATATCATACATCCATCACGTGACAAGAATGCTGCTGTACCTTTGTGTCACGGTATTTCTGCTTTCCGACAGTGGTAAGTATACACCGTAAAAGCAGTTTCTGGTGAGTCAAAGACTTGCAGCGTGTATACTATAGTCTGTATTTTCATACAGCGTTTTTTTTTGTTTTTTGTTTTTTCTGCTTCCCCAACTCTTTGCCAGTTCCAGTGGTGTTCCTCCCAGGTAATGGGTGGAATCCACGGAGGGCTCGGTAGCTGGGGCAATTTGTATTATGCATGATGATGGAGATGAGGATGATGGTAAGATGATGCTATGGAGGTCCGTGTGGTTTGGGACTGCGGGACAGGGCCGCATTCCACGCTTTCTGTCATAAATATCCCGGCATTAACCAGGCCCGGGAACTACGGCACCTGCAGTGCCGGCCATGTAATCATCCACATCATAAGACGTGTCATACCAAGGGAAGCACCTCCAAAGTCGCACCCTTGAAGTGGGTGAAGCTCGGCTGTGTGGCAACAGCCTCCCCATTGGGCCCATGGCACACCCGCTCTGGGTAGGAGCCGACCTAGGTAGGAAAAATCCCGCTTGCCTCGACTGGGATTCGAACCCGGGTCTCCCGGTCCATGGTCCGAAGTGCTAACCACTACACTACGGGGGCCGGTCATACATCGTGTTTTAATGACAATCGTTGTCGTGTTTGTACAGCTGAATCCTACTTTGTCCAAATGTTGGGTGACATGTCCTGGAACGAGGGGAGACGACTGTGCGAGGACAACGGCATGACACTTCCGGTCCTGCCCACTCAAGCTGACTTTGCCAACTTTGTTAACGTCAGAAATGCCATCGGGGAATCGTGAGTATACATTGTGGTGACTCTGGACGATTTTAATGTTGTTCTGCGTACTTAGTGGCGTACCACGTAGTGAGCAGACGACGTTATTTGGTTGCGGACTGAAGACAAGCTAGACAGCGTGATTGGTGGCTATTTTAAGCGACTTTGTCTACTTAGACACCTGGACAGTGACAGCGTCTGTAATGCTGGCACAGAAGCGAGCACACTGAGCACTCCAGTAATG
The DNA here is from genome assembly GCA_018292915.2 of Batillaria attramentaria. Taxonomy (NCBI): domain Eukaryota; kingdom Metazoa; phylum Mollusca; class Gastropoda; family Batillariidae; genus Batillaria; species Batillaria attramentaria. Next base: position 455,062 of record JACVVK020000494.1, on the reverse strand, counting down.
CAACGACAACAACAGTCGTAGAATTTGAATGTTCGACCGCTCGCGCGACACGTAACATTGTTTCGCATTAATAGTTGTACTTATCATCAAGATAGTGTACGTGGTAACCAGATGGAACATCACCTCTTTCGGCAAACAGACTTAAAGCTTCGTAAGCCCCCCCCCCCCTCGCCCTCCCCCTTCAACGTGCATACAGTTATTGTTAAACAACAGGAGCTATTTTCTGTTTCAGTCATGGTTTGGCACCCGAACAGCTTTCAGTGTGGCTGGGACTTACCCACGACGGGTCCAACATGTCCTCCCCCGATCATTTCACCTGGTTAGACGACAGCAACGCCACCTACCTCGTGGCCGGCGACCTCGACCTACAGGGACTCGACGGATCAAGAGCCTGTGTCCGGCTGCACTCGGTGACGATGCGTGCAACCAAGTGTACGTGGAGAAGAGGAGTTATCTGTCAGAGTGAGTGAGGCTGGGATGGGTTGGCAAAGGAGGTTGGCGATAGGAGAAGAGGTTTTCGTAGTTGCTGTCCTTGCTGTTTGGTTTGTTGCATACAAGCTTTGCATGCACATTTGTTTCTTCTTTTTCTTTGGGTGGGGAAGGGTGGAGGGATGGTAATAATTCTTTTTATTTTATTTTTTTTACGACTTCCTTATATGGGAAATTTCGGTTGCTTTCCCCTAGAGGGAAGCGCGTCGTCGCGGCGCAGCACCACCCACCTAATCTTAAGTTTGTTGGGAGAGTAAAGACCGGAGAGAAACCCTCAGTGAATGGCCCGGACGCCCGGAAAAATCGATACATTTACCACAGTTCCTCCAGGCATAACAGCTATGATTCACCGTGACATGGGGATATGTGTGAATAGAGGACATAACCAGGGCCCGCATGTAAAAGTCGGTGTTAGGGAGTTTAGCCCCGGATTAGAATCAAACCTGGAACTAAACTAGTTCTAGGGTTAAATTATCTGGGTTTTTTTTTTCTTTTTTTTTAAATCAGGAAGCGGGTTCATTCCAGCAAGGTGCCTATGCCGTTACAGAAGGATTTTCGTCTTTCTTTCTTCGTTTCCTTTTTTATTTAATGTTGTTTTGGGTTTTCTTCTGTCCTAGTCTGGGTTAGGCCCGTAGCCCTGGGTTAAATTAACCTCGAGTTCTACATACGGGCCCTGCTGTGTCCACAGTGGATTCCAGGGGGCGATGGGGGTGAGAGTTGGGGATGGAGGGATGGGGATGGAGGGATGTAAATTCCTTCTGCGCCACACAAAATTGATTCCAAGTCAGAGCGCGAAAGAAATCAAACTGTCGCCTTGTTGGCTACCAGTATGTAGTGGACCCAGCAACTACAACGCTAATCTCATTGGCAGACACAGCGGACAATAACTAAGGGTCTGTATAGTATAGGTACACGTGTTCACCTTTCTGTTATTCCTTTTTTGTTTTTAATGTTCAGGTCTGACAGAAAGCGTTGACGGAGCAGGAATGACATTCTATACGAAAGGAACTACAAACCTTGGTAAGTTGTTGACCGATATAATTGTCTTTTTAAAGCGCTTACAACTGTTATTTATTGACAGGTAACAGCGCTAGATTATTATTATTATTATTATTAAAGCCATTAAATGACGGGCACGACGGACTAGTGTTTTCTGTAGACGACCCAAAAAACAACAAACAAACAAAAATGCCAGTAAGACACGTGACCATTGGTGGAGGAGAGTGGGGGTGGGGAGGGGGGTGGGTGGGGTAGGGGGTGGCCGGAGAACGCAACATTCTCTGTATGGCTGAAGCATCTAAATCTTGTTCTACGAAAACAGGTCAAATTCAGAGCTAAGCCGAAATGTACACATTGAAAACTTAAAAAAAAAAAAAAACATAATCCAGAAACAAGCGTGTGATTGATAAAAACAAAGTTACCTTAAGGCACATACTAGTGTATTCCATACCTGATCTATACCTCCTGATTCTCACTGCAGGGGCGTGGTTAATAATTGTGATGGAACCTCCGAAAAGAGAAACAAATGGTGATTTTAGGCAAATAGAGCTATTGGTGTCACTGAAAGTGCAGAGGGTGGGTGAGTGGGTGTTTGGGAGTTTAACGTCCTTTTCACCACATACGGGTGATATCAAAGACGGGGCAACGATGAAAAAGCCAGTACAAATATTTGGCTCCAGCCGGGATACGAACTCACGACCCGAGCATTAAAGTCCAAAGCTCTACCATTCGGCCACCCCGGCTCCCCCTGAAAGTGCAGAAAATAAGCTCTCTTTTGGTAAATAATCGTGATGAAACCTCCCAAAAGGGAAACAAAGGGTAATTTTAGGCAAATAGAGCTACTGGTGTCACAGAAAGTGCAGAAAATAGCTCTCTTTTGGTAAAAACCAATATTATTTCTGTAGCGTTGTGTGGGCCTGAGATATGTTTGTTGAAAACTTGCTGTTGAAAAGCGGCCATTTTGTGAGAGTGGCCGGTAAAGTTTGACATGGGTATCTTACCGGTACAGCCTGTTTGTATTATTTGCTCATATTTCACGTGCATTCGCTGGATTAATCACTCGCTCAATCACTCGTCCACTCGTTCACTCACTCACTCATTCACTCGCTCGCTGACTTACTCGCTCACCAAAGCTTACTCACCTGCATCTCACACTTACGAAACTTTCCCAGAAGTTGTATTAGCGGTTTCAGGATTCGAAAATGAACAAAATTTCAGTCACAAACACCTACCTCCCCCCTCCCCTCCCCCTTTTTAAATATTTTTTTCTCTCAGTAGCGGTTTGGCGATTTTGTTCCACTTTTGTGAGTCCCATCACAAATTTTTCAATAGATTAAAAAAAAAATTCTACCGTGCTAAACCGAAGTCAGATATCAGTGTTGTCTGTGTGCATGGCTGTCTGCTTGTCTGTTTTGTGTGTTTGTGCGTCTGTGTGTCTGCCTGTCGACAGTCCCTCATGCAACAGTTGCTTTTTTGTGTGTTTGTATGACGTTGTGATTACTTCCCTTTTCAGGAAAAAGTTACGCTACTCGTTTTGCTCTGACCACGGACCAGTCTTTATTATCTCCCGTTATGGGCATGCGCAATGCGGGTATCAATGGGACGGACACGGTTGACTGCTTCGTAAGATGTGTACAGACGCCATCTTGCACATTTGTGGGTATTTTGACCGACAAAACTTGTTACTCACAGGTGTAAGAAAATTATGAATTTTAATTCATTAGTTTTCTATTTGGATTTGTGTTTTTGTGTATCATGGATTTATTTGGAATGAGATTGTGCTACTCTCTCTCTCTCTCTCTCTCTCACACACACACACACACACACACACACACACACACACACACACACACACACACACACACACACACACGCACACACACACACACACACACACACACACACACACTTGAATCATGAGCAATGGCACAAGGCCAACTATCTGTCCTTCTTTCTACCCTGTGATATGAAGTAAGATACTCGGCTACAGAAATAACATGTGAATCCTCACAACTTTCGTTTGATGTAGTGTGTTTTCTCGTTTGTGTTGTTGGTAACGTCTTGTGGGCAGAAGCAGTGAAATAAACAGCACCTGTTGTTACTGCGTCGTTTGTCATTGTAAGCGTGCATTTGGGAGGACATTCAAACGACGTTGAGTATGACGTCATTATAATAGTGGTCCTGTCTGTCTGTCTGTCTGTCTGTCTGTCTCTCTCTCTCTCTCTCTCTCTCTCTCTCTCTCTCTCTCTCTCTCTGTGAAAGTCGATGAAATTGTGCGTGCTGAAACTGATTTTTATTTCCCAAAATACACACATAGCCCAGTTAACAAAAGCGTCCACTTCGCCTTTAACGAGTAAACTAGCCTACGGTCTGCATGACTGGCGCTCGCAGGACTTACAAAAGAAACAAAAAATGAGAGCGAGCGGAGGGTCGACAGAAGAAGGGGGGGGGGGGGGGGCGGGCTGGGGGGGGGGGGGGGGCAAAACCGAGATAGTCAAATAGGCCCGCTGCTGAAGTATCAAAGAGTATGCCAAAGATCAAGAGTCAAACTGTTGAAAACCCCTGGCAAGTTTGTTCATTTATTTACCTGAAATTGGAACGTCTTAACGATGCGTCATGAGTCAATTTCAATGAACCTTATGCCCTAGGAATGGTTATCCCGCTAGCCTTCAGAATAAAGCCACACTTTTAGCTGGACAGAAGTAACAGACTTGGATGAAATCGCTCAAAACACACTAGAACACACATACGGAATCTATATGTCTATTTCAGATCGGACCTTGACTGGATTATGTGCCACAGTCACCATTAATTTTTAGTTTTTCTTTACACACAATCATTACACACAATCATAACCCGCAGAACGTCTACAAAGTCCATAATGTTTTACATAATACGTAATACATAAAACACTTCAAGTTCTAGTCCAGCACGAGTCACAGCCTAGTCCGTGCAGCAGCACACGTATGTCCGAGTGTATGGATCAAAGCAGAAATCATTACAGCAACTACGGAAAACATTTCGTGTTGGGTTGCTGAACTGAGAGCTGCTCCCAAAGCCATCATCTGAAACAGACAGAAGGCAGTAGAGATATTTTAGGTTATTTACCAATGTCGGTGAGTGTGAGATGTAGGTGAGTAAGCTTTGGTGAGTGAGTGAGCGAGCGAGTGAACGAATGAACGAGCGATTGAGTGAATGAGTGAGTGAGTGAGTTCGAGTGACCGAGTGATACGTACGTTTCTTGGTACAAAGTGTGAAAACTGTACGTAAGGATCCAATTTTTGCACTACTTTGGGATCTCCTTCGTGTACTGGAAAAAGGGCGTTAACCCCCAACAAAGCAACCAGACAACTGTGCCTAGTGAGTATACACCTACCCCAGTCGTTGGACTGCGAGAAGCCAGGGAAACCAAAGAACGATCCTCCGCCTCCTCGTCCAAACGATGACAACCCCCCTCCTCCCAGCAGCGAACCCCTTCCTTCGAACAGGGAACCTCCCAACATTGACCCCACTCCTCCATACCAGTCACCGGCCTCAAAATCGACCTGCGTCTGAAAAACAAAAACAAAAAAACACGATCAAAGATGAAGTGCTCAAACTGAGTGCGCAAAGGGACATCATGATTTAACAAAGAAACAAAAATAGCTACAAGTTTGGTTAACCATGATATCCCTTTGTTATATTTGAACTTAAATATCCATTTCGAACTTTGTTCGTTTGTGGGTTTTGATGTTTTGTTTGTTTGTTTGTTTGTTTGCTTTTGGGTTTTTTTTTGGGTACCTATTCACACTGAAAGACACTGAAAAACAAACAAACAAACAAACAAACCCTGAATACGTATTGTTGTAAGCAGTGACGCTCAGTCCCGACATACGTTGAAAAAGTAATGGCCTAGGGCGTACGAATTTGTAAACTGATATAGATATGTAACAACTTACAATCTCACAATGATAAGAAATATCCAAATCTTACAATCCGATTAAATTATTACAATAATAATCTGATAATTTCCTGACTGCGTGAGGCTGATTGCAAGCCCAGGATTTTGGTGGTTGTGTTTTGTTTGTTTGTTTGTTTGTTTAATTTTTTACGCCTTCACCACAGTTCACTAGTACTGACCTTGACAAGAGCGACAAACATCAGAAAGATGAAACCCCGCATGGTGAATGCTGACGGAGACATACTTGACTCTGACTCTGCCAGCAAAGTGAAATGTGAAACTAATGATTACCTTCACCTACAGATTATCAGGATGTTAAAGGTCTGCAATGTCAACAAAAAGCCACAAACAGTGTGCGTGCGTGCGTGCGCGTGTGTGTGTGTGTGTGTGTGTGTGTGTGTGTGTGTGTGTGTGTGTGTGTGTGTGTGTGTGTGTGTGTGTGTGTGTGTTTTAAACTGCGACTCCTGCGACTGTGCCTAATGCTGGCAGATCTGTCACAGTTGCAGAGATTTCAGCGCTTCGGAGACCATTATAAAACCAGAGAGTGAGTTTGCAGTGACATCATCGTGCTTTTAGCCAGTAAGCGAGACACATCGCTACAGCGTCTAGCGGGTGTTGTGTGCTGCACGAGAAGACTAGCCACTGCGTCATTCTCGTTCAACGTCAAAAAGCAAACTGAGCTGTGAAATCAGGCTCCCCTCAGCTTGTATAGGGGTTTCAGGGACGCTGAAAACTCTGTAACTGTGACGTAGTTTGACCGTGCACGGTGGGATAGGTTTTGTGGCTTTTTGTTGCGATTGCAGACCTTTAAGCAAGTCTGATCAAGACGGAAAGATTCACCCCAAAGTTACTTTTCTAGTCAGTAGAAGAATCACCCAAAAGATACTTTTCGATTCAGAAGAACTTTCAGCAGCTTAGTCAAACTAACTAACGCGACATGGCGCATCAAAATCTCATCCATGTTATTCCTCTTTACAAAAAAAAGAAAAAGCAAGAACATGGCTTCTTAAACTTCACTACAGAATATTGGGATGCTTTTCGCCACTTTAGGGACTAATATTAAACAATTTTGAATTCTAATGTTTTACAATTCAAAACTTAAAAGGTTTAAAATTGATCAGCCCAATAATAAAAATAATAAATAAATAAAGAAAAAATACAAAAAATAATACATAATGAATACAAACATAAATACAAAATTAATAAAAAAAATAAATAAATAAAAAATAAATACATACATTTTTTAAAGTCATTTTACTTACCGACTGTCAAGCCTCCTGACCGGTGAGAAAGAAAGGGAGACAACCTCACAGTTACTTGATCGGAATCCGTGATGCTGAGAAAGGGAGGCGACTACTTATAGGTTGTGACCCGGACATAACACAAGGGCGGTATATAGCTGGGGATGACACAACGGGAACTGAGAATGGTGAAAATCTACACCTATTGACAGTGATGGCGGTGACAGCTGATTTTCTCTGAGTTCCCTGTCGACGGGTGAAGAAATGGATCTTTACTTTCAGTTGACAGTTCCTTTCATGTTTTTGCGCAGTACCCTCGTAATGTATTCGGGGGGTTGTGGTGCCCGTATGCTCTCTCTCTCTCTCTCTCTCTCTTCTTTGTAGTATTAGCAACGGCAAGTTTGCAAACGAATTTTTCGTGTCTAAAGTAGTACCTTGGAGAAATAAAAGTATCATCATCATCATCATCATCATCATCATCATCATCTCTCTCTCTCTCTCTCTCTCTCTCTCTCTCTCTCTCTCTCTCTCAGTCTCTCTTCACGATGTGTGTGTGTGTGTGTGTGTGTGTGTGTGTGTGTGTGTGTGTGTGTGTGTGTGTGTGTGTGTGTGCTGTCCTTACTTAGTATCTTCTTCTCTTTTTTTAACAGTAGTATTAGCTCATGTAGTGTAGCAACGGCAAGTTTTAAATTTGGTATGTATATGCCTGTAACTTCTACCGTTGTAAAATAAAGGTTCTTGTTCTCTCTCTCTCTCTCTCTCTCTCTCTCTCTCTCTCTCTCTCTCTCTCTCTCTCTCTCTCTCATAAGTATCACACACACACACACACACACACACACACACACACACACACACACACACACACACACACACACACGCCCGCGCGCGCGCGCGCGCGCGCGCGCGACGGAAGTCTACGTTTCACGCTTCAGTTAAAAATAATGTTTATCGGGTGCTTGTGTACGGTAGTAGTTAGTCTACCTTGCACACAGGCATAACACCTCCTCCCACTTGGCATAACATTTAGTCGAGCGCCTGTGACTTTGTCCTCATCGCGTTCCTCTGGCCTTGCCCCGTGGATTGTTGTTAAAGGCCGCTGGTGGGCAGGGCGGTTTCATATGCAGTAAGTGTTACTACGGGGGCCGGCAGACGTGGCAACTTTGCACGCCTAGCAACGGCAAAATGCACTCTCAGCCAACTAAACTAGTGTCCAAAAGAAACGATACCAAGGATTGGCAAGGACGTACAATAAAAGCAGAACAATACAGAAATTTCAGAGTGGTATATTTCATTAGCAAATGTTTCCGGTAATCCCGAGCGCAGACGCTGTATTTGGGACGTGGGATACGTAAACTTATGTTTTTAGGCCTCGGGGATCACTTTGCACAAAAAACATTCTGACAACAGTTTGGTATCGTTTCTTTTGGACACTAGTTTAAATAGGCTCGCCAGGGGCACTGAAGCGGGACGCCGTCGGCTCGCCAGTGACTAGAAAACGGTCCAATTTTTCCCTCGACACGCCAGTCAGTCGCCGCTGATTGCGCGCTCTCGCTCTTTGTTTATTGTCCAGCACCAGGCCGGCGACGCGGTCCGTTCACTGCGCTCTAGTAGCGTGTGAGTAGAAAAGTCGTTCGTGCGTGGGAAGGCTCCGCAGGTTCGCAGCGTGTGCAGTAGATCTAATAGGGTTGTCATACGCTGCGACTGCATTCCTACCAGCAGCAAAATGCCCTCGGGGCCAATTAAACCCGCTTATAGCGGGCACTCCCCAGAGACACAGCCGCGACGCCTGTGGATAGAGCACGGTCCTATTTTTTCCCTCGCCATGCCAGCAAGTCGTCGCTGACCATGCTTTGTGTATGGGAGCGCCGGGCAGGCGATGCAGCTGGTAGCAAAGACCCTCTATCGTAGTAGGGTCTTTGCTGGTAGCCAAAGTGTGCTGCAACGTATGACCGCAACCCCTCGCACTCTACGTTTGAGAAGGCCAAGAACCGGTGCCGATTTCCGCAGATCAGATTACGGTTTGACTGGTAAAACCGTCCTAGCCCACGGGCGGGCTGTAAGGAGATGTATATATTATTGTAACAAGGGTCAGCCCGTCGTAATACTCGCCGTGAGTTTCCTCCCGTGTGACCGGTCATCTGATACTGGTTGGGCGTAACACACGTACCATCAGCCAGCAGGTCACGCCTCACTGACAAGGGAGGGTCAACTTCAAAGTGCGACACCAGTGTCAGGTGTTTGGAAGGGAAGGAGGATGAAGGGGATGGGGAGAAGAGAGGGGGCGTGGTAGCGGGGTTGACCACGATTGACAAGGGCGTATTTTGCCCTGAGATCCTTGGGTTTTGTTTCTTCTCTGTCTTAATAAGTCACGATTTTGGTATTTCATGTGGCTGGGCATATGCATTTGACGGACCGAGCTGATGTACTTTTGGCGTAAAGGGGGCAGCTTCATATATACTAGGGGCACGCCTGAAACGATCTCGATCTCGTCGTTATTGTTGTTGTTGTCGTCATCGTCTGTCAGATTTGCAATAGACGGTCTAACACCCACAGAGTTCAAATGAAAGAGAGAGAGAGAGACGTTTATAGTGCACAAAGAACATCTGTGCGTACCCCCAAATCTTATATTTCTCTCACATAAATTTTTCATGACTTCGTGCTGTCTTGTAGAAAACCTGACTGCCTTGGGGCAAGCGTGTCGCCACAGTATTCCATTTTTCCCTTTTGTAAACGCGTGCGTGTGTTTCCGTTTCCATTCGGCCGACCTAACTGGTGGTCGCTGCCTAAACCTTTTCCATTTTCACGTGATAAAAGCAAATCACGTGACACATATCACATAACAATGTTTTAGTTCACTTGATTTACCCGCTGGCCTTTTCATGAAAAGCTCCACTCTCCATGCTCCAGGGCCAACAAGAAATTCAACAGGGCCCCACAACACGGCGAATACGCCACTTTAGGTACGCCGCACAGTGAATCGAACGACTTCGTCCATCATTTGCAAACCGGGACAACTGAAAACAGGCCAGTATTTGACAACAAACGAGAACTGGTACTATCTGCTGCTGCTGCACAGTTGAAGTCTGTTTCTGCCTTCAGGTGAGAGCTGTCTGTATTTTAGACCCGTGCTTCAGTTGTTTAGGACAGGTCGGGGTGAAGCTGAATTTTGACGGTTTAAACGGTATGACCAAAGATGTGCTTTAGACCGCCTGTATATCTGTATCAGTCCGCTTGTTAGTTTCTGTGTGTGTGTGTGTGTGTGTGTGTGTGTGTGTGTGTGTAAGAGAGAGAGGGGGGTGAGGGGGGGTACGGTTTGGGGAAAAGGGGGGGTGTGTGTGTTCCAGGTGTACCTCCAGCTGTATGGGAGGTACAGGTGCATTTTGTGTTTGGTGGTGGTGGTGGTGGTGGTGGTGGTGGCGTTGTTGTTGTCGTCGTATTAATCTTAACGCTTTTGCAGCCACGGTTCCCCACCAAATGCGCTATCCTTTGTCAGTATATCGACAAATTACGACAAATTACCCCACATACGTCATAATTATGACATGAGCTTTGGATGAACATACCGTATCAGAAGTGATGGTTGCTGGGACTCAGTCCCGTGTGTCTCAGATTTCAACAGACTCCTTGTCACTTGCTGGGTCCACCGTCCCTCTCAAACCTCAGTTAAGTATCTTGGTGTAACTGTAGACCAAACTCTGTCCATGGAAAGCCACATCGGTGCCGTGTGTCGTTCGGCCTTCTTTTCGCCTAGGAAAATCGCTTCTATTCGTTCCCTCTTGTCTGAATCCTCCACTGCCCGACTCATCAATGCAACTGTCACATCTAGATTAGACTTTTGTAATTCTGTCCTTGTTGGCCTGCCAGCTGATCAAATCAACCTCCTTCAGCATGTGCAGAACAGTGCAGCGCGTCTCATTCTCAAAAAGCGTAAACGTGACCATGTTGTACATGTACCTCTTCTGAAGGAATTACACTGGCTACCTGTTCGATACCGTATCATGTATAAAATAGCAACACTAGCTTACCGTCACTTCGACAAATCCCTCCCGCAGAACCTCACAGAGAAGCTCACTACGTATGAAACCTTCCCTTCACTTCGTTCATCTTCTGAGAAACTATTAAAAATACCCCGTGTCAGTCTGAAAACTTTTGGCCAACGTTCCTTCAGTTACTCTGCTCCCCAAATCTGGAATTCACTGCCCGTCTCCCTTAGAAGCCTCCCTACTCTGTCACAGTTCAAGGCACACCTTAAAACCCATCTGTTTCGGCAAGCTTTCCACTAACATTTTTACTGTATCCTCCCCTGTATCCCACATCCGCCGTGGGGAGCCGGGGTGACCGAATGGCAGAGCGTCGGACTTCTAATGCTCGGGTCGTGAGTTCGTATCCCGGCTGGAGCCAAATATTTGTGCTGGCTTTTTCATCGTTGCCCCGTCTTTGATATCACCCGTATGTGGTGGAAAAGGACGTTAAACCCCAAAACACCCACCCACCTCACGTCCGCCGTGTGTGTGTGTGTGTGTGTGTGTGTGTGTGTGTGTGTGTGTGTGTGTGTGTGTGTGTGTAGCGCGCACTGAGTGCTCTCTTGGGCAGATTGTCTGCGCTATATAAGAACAAATTATTATTATTATTATAATTATTATTATTATTATTATTAGCAGAAAGGTCACATGGAGTTGCTTCCCATTTCTACAGGATTTGTGCTTTTAAGTTGTCTCAATATGCATATATTATATGAGACATCTATGAGATGCTACTGCCAAAAACCTAGTGATATTCGATAGGTCAGCTCTCTTACACTAGTTGTACTGTATGCTTTCAGACTCGGACAAGCAGCAAAGACAACACATCTACCCCACAACCAGCATGGCGGGTAGACAACCACCTTCCCTCACCACTAACACGAACGATCGCAATATGTTCTTTCTACAACAGACTCAGCTTGCTAGCGAAAATCGTAGCTCAGTCACTTCAGTGGGGTCAGCCCAAACGCGCTCTTTGAACGTCAAGGCCGGTCGTTTCAGTTCGGACTTGACTTCCGGTTTTTCCAGTGGACTTACCGCTCATGACCACTCGTGTGACGTCAGGTCAGAAATGTTTACGTCTGACGTCACTCGAAAGGTTGATACGTTTGACGGCATTTTAGAGATGGACCAAAACGAAGTGACGGACAAACAGTTTCAAGGTGACGGGGCACGACTGGAGTTTAAATGTGACGTCATATCAGAGAAATTCCAGACTGGCGTCATACAAGGAAACAAGTCTGAGGACGTCATTTCGCGCGATGCTCCAACTACACCATCAAAGTTGAACGCCCAACGAGACGTCTCGCATCAGACACAACTGAATTCTGCCGCATATAATACCGCGGCTGACTCGGACGATTCCACATCGCAGAATTGTCTTTCAAACATGGCCTCCAAAGTTCAGTCAGCACATCCTGTAGACGGCTCGCTGCTGCGTTTGGCAGGACTGACCTCTGGTCTGACTGCGCAAACTTCGTTCGGCCGCATCCGACCCCAAGACTACGTACCGTACAGACAAGTTGACAAAGCTTCTACAGTTGAGGCCCAGTTTGGAAACCTCTCTGCTGAAGACCTCGACGACGATGTTTTTCTTGAGACCAGCGAACAAGACGGACACACTGACAAGTCTTGCAAGCCGAAGAAAGAATTGCATCTGGACTGCGGTATTCCGCGGAACCCAGGGGACGTCAGCGAGTTGAAGTACGTGTCTAGACTCACCGCACGCTCGCTCGCTTCCTTCCCTTGTTCAGATGGAAAGCGCGTTCTGGACTCACAATTTCGGATTGCCGCCAGCAAGAACCGGAGAAGATATGGCGCCGAAAAGTAAACATTTGAATGGCATGAGAGGCATTCCTGCTTCTTTATATTCAGTGCAGCAAAAGCTGTGCTTCTCAGTTGTCCTTTTTTAAATATTTCTTTTATAAATAAGTTTTACAACTTACGCCGACCGTCATAGTGGTAAAAGCACTAACTTGGTCCCTGAAAGAATGACGGTACATATTTTAGGCAAACGCGTTTCAGGGTGCATGCTTCACAGGTACAATTCCCATTCTGGCGGTACTTTTAGGTTTCAACACGACAGACAAGTGCAAAGAACTCCCACGTCACCAAAAAATGACGCTATTTAGAACATGATAATGTCGTCATTTTGGCTCTTGAGCAGATGACGTCATTTGTTTTAGTCTGCAAAAAAAATGACCCATTTTCTTTCATCGCAGTCTACATGGCCGTCAGTCAAGTCCGTCAAAACTCTATCACCATTTTCCCAACAGCAAAACAACTTGCGGACTAGGTACTATCGGACAAAACAACTCTCGTCTCAGTGTGGTAGGACAACTGTTTATTTTGAAGACCACTACACGTGAAATGGACCTCTGGTGAATTCATCTCGGGGACAAAGTAAAACTGTACAGAGAAAAAGGAAACCACCGAGACAGATCATGGCAAGTGGCACAGAAAGTCAGAGTCCGAAGACGGTCACATTTCAACAAGCTGACTCTCGCAGTGGACTGGAGCTGAACATCACGGTAAGCGGGGACCCCAGTGACTCCGCTAATCCTGACAGATGCGGTCAGCCGTCGTGTCCGACTTGTGCAGGCAGCCCGAGACGAAAGCGGGGTCGGAAGGGGGTACGGAAGAGGTCGGGGAAACGTAGACGGCCCCGTTCGGCGGAGACTGAGACCTCTAGTCACCTTGATGTCCGGTTTGGACCCAGTCTAGAGAACGAATTTGACGACCCTTTAACACTCAGCGACTTGCGTACTACTTGCCAGTGCTGTGGGGCAGACAACTGCCCGGCCACCGCCAGTGGCTACACTTCCACAGGCTGCGACGAAGGTGACGAAAGCCCCCCACCCCCGGGCAAACGCGTCATTGTGTCCCTTAGTCCTGGTCAAACAGCCGATATTACTCTGACAATGGGGACAGGTGGAGGTTCTGCTGGCATTCAGAGAAGCGACATTTGCGTTGACAAGAGTATCGATACCAACGACCTGAACGAGCAGGCAAGCGTACAACGTGTCACAAGGGAAGACAAATCCGTGGACACGGCCAGCATCAATAACCTGACCATGAATATTGAGCAGGTCGGGAGTGACAGCAGTGTGCCTAAAGTCGACAGCAAGAGAGTCAGTTTCACGGACGTGAGTGACGCAACCACTGAAACTGACGCTTTCCCACGCACAACCACGATTCAGCTGACGATGAGTGATAGTGACGCAACCGACAGCGAGGTGGTGAGAAACGTCAGCGGAAATCCCGGTCAGTACCGAGTCACCAGAACGCAGCTACACGTCAGCAGTAGCGAGTCTGAGCCAGAGAGAGAGTACTGTTCGTCACCCACGTGTCCCGGGAGAGTGACAGGTTACAACAGTAGGGGCGTTACCTCAAGTACCACACTAGTCTTGAGTGACCAGGAAAGAGATGAGGGACAACCACAGCATGTTTGTCCGGCTTCTCAGCCGACTTGTGCGTCAAGGCAACCAGGACCTGTTTGTCCCGCACCAACCTGTGCGTCCAGGCAACTACGACCTGTTTGTGCCGCACCGACCTGTGCGTCAAGGCAACTACGACCTGTTTGTCCCGCACCGACTTGTGCGTCAAGGCAACCACGACCTGTTTGTCCCGCACCGACTTGTGCGTCAAGGCAGTCACCTGTTTGTCCCGCACCGACCTGTGCGTCAAGGCAGCCACGGCGCGCCTGTCCAGTTACTCAGCCGAATTGCTTGTCAAGAGAGGCGGACGTGCCAGACGACATGACGTTACTGCAGCTCAGTTTTAAGATTGTGTTTACCACCATGCTTTTTACCACTATCTTCCTCACCTTCATATTCGCGTTTTTCGCTGGCGACGCAACCACCCTGGAAGAGTTCTGTAGATGGGACTGAATCCGACGGATGTGCATCATTTAATTTAGAAATTCCGATACTCCTACAGATGTGCGAACAAAGATACAGTGTTGTACGTTCGTAACTAGCATTTGCTAAGACTTAATGTGTGAGCAGTGGATGTGCTCGAACAAAAAGATTACACCCAAATTTTTACTTTTCCATTCTGAACCTAAAGAGATATGTTAAAAATGTTTACAAATAATTATACCTTGGTGACAGTTCTCAGAGCTGCGTGTGATGTTTTCATTCTCTGTCGGGATGAGACCGATTCTATTCACTTTTGGCGAATGATAAAAACGAGGAAAAGATGATGTTGCTTTTTCTGTTCTAAACAATTAACAATCGAGTAAAGCACAGTCTACTAGCTGTTAGATCTACTGTAGGATCTACTATTAGGATGTGCTGTGCTCGAATATTCATTGTTTTTTTTGTTTTTTTTTTAAGCCCTGTTCATTGTTGCGGTGGATGACTACAACGACACAAGCTGATTTCTTTGTAATAAGTGAAGTGAAGCATAGCATGGCTTGGCTAACAACAAATTAAAAAACATTAGTTCAACAAAAGTTTTGAATTTTATTCGTCCAAGTGATAGTTTATTGCAGCAACATTTTTGGTGCACAGTACGGCGTGTATTCTTACCTCTTGGTGTGTGTGCGCGCTCTCGCTCGTGTGATACCACGCAGGTAATTCTTGTTTAAAACTTTGAGTTTCGTTTCTGTTAAAACATTATACCATGGACTTTGCAATTACCATTTCAATACAATTTCTACCGATTTTATCTGACGTTTTTTTTTTTAAGCCTGTGGCGTGCGCGTGCCGCTGTGGTGTGGTGTGGTGTGGTGTGGTGTGGTGTGGTGTGTGTGTGTGTGTGTGTGTGTGTGTGTGTGTGTGTGTGTGTGTGTGAGTGAGGGGGGGGGGGGGCACGTACACAGACAAAGAAAGAACGAGAATGACTAGCAATTCCCTGTACGCTCGGCCAGTAGTAAATAAACACAACACGTGTTGACTACACATAACCGTTTCATGATCAGTCCTCATGACGACACTACCAAGACATACAGTACCAAGCACAAGACACCTGGAAAGCATACACGAACACAAACCAACACGAAACGCTGAAAGGTGAAGCATAGATTTTAGTGAAAACTATCCAGCAGCATGGTACATGAACCAAGTGTATCATACAATGACATTTACCGCTTAATAATTCTGAACAAATGGTGAACGTATTCATGATGAAACTGTTCCTGGTTTACGACTTGCAAACAAACTGACAACAATGCTCTCTCCTATTAGCATCTGCCATTCGTAATGTTTCAACTCTCTCTCTCTCTCTCTCTCTCTCTCTCTCTCCCCCCCCCCCCCCCCCCCCCCCCCCCGTAAACACAAGAAAATTCGTCAACAATCTGTCTGTCTGCCTGCCTGCCTGCCTGCCTGCCTCTCTGGCTCTCTGCTTCTCTCTCCAAAGCGTCTGTACAGTCAGCAAACACGGTGGCTGTTGGCACACCTGCATTGTGCTTCATCGTTCATAGTTCATCCACTCATTTGCCTTTTTGAACTTTTGTCTTGGTCGTCTGCCATGGATTCGCGATAGCAACACTAGTGAAGAAGGCATCCACGACAAAACCACCGGCCCTGATGCATTTGTTCCAGGCAGTTGTGAAAAACTCGACAGCAGATTGATAAATCGCCAAACACATCATGGGTGGCACCCACACACACCTGAAGAATATGAAATACAACCGGACGGCCCAGCCGACGACAATACACTTGAGATAGTCGGCCAAAGCGAGAAGATTGAAGGCGGCATTGTGGTACTCACTGGGGACGTAGACAAACACGCACGCAACGGGATCTTCGAAGAAGGCTGCAGCAACATTCAATGCATACTTCACGCGACGCCAAAACCTCGCGAGCCGCCACTTCCGAGTGACGACGAAGGATTTGATAAGGACGCAGGCCACAGACGAGGCCGCCAAGGAAACGTACAGCCAAAACGCGACCAGGAGAAGACCCAGCCAGAGAAATAGGAAGAATGGAAGAATCAGGGTTAGGACGCCAACTACAATACCAACAAGCTCAAGGAAGAACACGATGACCTTGGTGAAGAACCAGCATGACGTCACGTCTCTGTACACATCCATCACGCGCTCCATGCTGGGCAGGGAGAAGAACGCGCCACCCTCGTCTTCGTTATGGTAGCCGTCGTCGTCGTCGTCCCCATCACCAGCAGCCGCCACATGGACGATGAAGCTAGGGAACTGTATATCGAACGCGTCGAAGAGGACGTCGTCCCACACCGGGGGGTTGTCTATCTGCTCCATCGCTGTCTCCGAGTAAACGTCTTCCACAGTGACCGGTTCTGCTCGGGCTTGTATGACCTCAACATCACACGCTCTCTTAAATGGAGATGCAGGGTTTGTGACGTCAACAGAACGTGCTTTCTCGCGTGACGAGGGAACTGCAGGATTTGTGACGTCAGATAGACAAGTGCTCTCACTTGAGAATGGAAGTGGAGGATTTGCGACATCAGCAGCATTCTTACTGAACGATGGAAGTGGAGGATTTGCGACATCAGCAGCATTCTTACTGAACGATGGAAGTGGAGGATTTGCGACATCATCAAGACATGCCTTTGACGAGGTGACTGCAGGCTTTGTAACGTCAGCAAAACATGCGCTCTCACTTGAGAATGGGAGTTCAGGACTTGTGACATCAGATGGACACGTGCTCTTACGTAACGAGGCAAACGCAGGTTTTGGAGTGTCAGGAGACTGTGATTTCTGTCGTGGAGAATCATCATCAGACAGTTGTACATCAGCAGGACGTGCTAAATCGGGACAGACGTGGGTCCACTGCGTGTCATCAACGCCAGCTTTCTGTCGCATCGGAGACCGCACGCCTTGCTGGGACTCGCTGCTGCACGAGTTGTCTCTGGGGACTGTGATTCCAGTGGGGACTGTGCTCTCTTTGGGGACAGTGTTCTCTTTGGGGACAGCGTTCTCTTTGGGTACTGATTTCTCTACAGTGACTGTGTTCACTGTGGGGACTGTATCCTTTTGGGGTGCTGGGTTCTCTGTGGAGACTGAGTCTTCTGCGGGGAATGAGTTCTCCGTGGGGACTGAGTTCTCTGTGGGGAATGAGTTCTCCGTGGGGACTGAGGTCTCTGTGCGGACTGAGTTCTCTGTGGGGCCTGAGTTCTCCGTGGGGCCTGAGTTCTCCGTGGGGCCTGAGTTCTCTGTGGGGACTGAGTTCTCTGTGGGGACTGAGTTCTCCGTGGGGACTGAGTTCTCTGTGGGGACTGAGTTCTCTGTGGGGCCTGAGTTCTCTGTGGGGACTGAGGTCTCTGTGGGGAATGAGTTCTCTGTGGGGCCTGAGTTCTCTGTGGGGACTGAGTTCTCTGTGGGGCCTGAGTTCTCTGTGGGGACTGAGTTCTCCGTGGGGACTGAGTTCTCTGTGGGGACTGAGTTCTCTGTGGGGACTGAGTTCTCTGTGGGGACCGAGTTCTCTGTGGGGACTGAGTTCTCTGTGGGGACCGAGTTCTCTGTGGGGACTGAGTTCTCTGTGGGGACTGAGTTCTCCGTGGGAATTTTTCGTCCGTTGACGTACTTGTCTTTCGATCCTGATGCCTCTTCCGAAGCCTTACACCAAGAACTTACAGCCGTGCTTCCTTCTCTGACAGCGTCATGGTCCCCAGGAGGCGATCGCATCATTAGTTCAGCTGTCATTAGGCAGCTTGCGGCATCGTCAGTAGTCAGTGCACATTTGGATCTTGGTCCTTCGCCAAGGCGAAAGTGCTCACTCTCTGACTCCGCTGTGCTTGTATGGGACTGCTGCAGCAAATCAAGCTGGTGAGTCGCGTTAGTGGATGACTCAGTCGGGGAATTACTGTCGTGGTCCGGCTCTTCTACTGGCAAGTTTGAAACAGACGCGTGGAAACCACCGTTTGAGGCTAAACTGGCTGGCGCATCAGACAGTGACGCTATTTCCAAAAACTGACTGGAGGCTTCAGACTCTGTGTCGCTCCCAAGACATTCAGAGGCCGAGGAAGAGCGCGGCTGGTCGACGGGTGTCATCGGGGCTGCATTTGCTGCGCCGGTAAGGGACTGTACTCTGGAGTGTTCACTGTAGAATGCATAATCGTCTTGCTGTGCTTGCTCTGGCTCGTCAAGCTGCATGTCGCGGGCTGCAACTTCAAACGGATATTCCGAACCTCCCTCGCCAGCAGGAACAGTGACCCTTCTCGTAAAAACATTACACGCAGAGTAATCTTCCCTGTCATCCGGGTCTTCCAGCATAGAGTCAGCTGACCTCGCCTCCTCGATGGTCTCACCGATGCCTTCATTGACTCCACCCATATCGAAACCCTCTTTGGCAGGCAGTAGTGGACGACAGGGTGGTTGTTGTAGTGGTAGTAATGGTAGGGTCGTTGTTGTTGTTGTTGTTGCTGCTGCTGCTGCTGTTGTTGTTGTTGCTGCTGTAGTTGTTGTTTTTGGTGGTGGTAGTGGCGGTGGTGGTGGTGGTGGTAGCGCTGGATGGGGTGGAGGTCTGATGCCGGAAGTTCCAAAAGATGTAGATTCCGTGGGCCAACAGGTGTCGCGGTCTCGGACGTGACCTCTGATCGCTCCACGCTCCATCACGTGACCTGGCGGAAAACAACAACATACGAAGCGATCATTATGATTTGTGATTCTGTCGAACACATGCACACATGTATCAGATACTGAATCGGTAAGACTGAAAAGAATTTACGAGGCGAAAAAAGCAAGGACAAAGTTTTAAATTTCACAAATGGTAGCCGGCAGTACATTTGAAGAGACAGTCATGTCACACATTAGACAGACGCTTTGCCGAGTCAAGACGTTTACTGGATTCAGTTTTCAGTCAGACCACTTTCTCTTTGTCTCGCTCTTTTCTCTCTAACACCGAAACCGTCCCAGTGTAAATACCTAACTTCTAACCTATAGGGGTCACTCTAACGAATACCAGTGCTGTCCCTTGCACATCACATTGGCTCGGACACTAAGTACAGAATGATATGTTAATATGGAAAAGCTCCTATAGACAGACACAGACACAGAAACACTGATAAAGCCTCCACACACACACACACACACACACACACACACACACACACACACGCACGCACGCACGCACGCACACACACACACACCCCTTTCTCTTCCCCTGAGCGACAAATAATTTCACTTTACCTGTACGACCTCGCAACAGTCTAAAGGCGCAGTGAGTGACGACAAACAAGGACAAGATGGAGATCACAACGGCGACCATACACACAAGGTTCCACTCTCATTCATGAAGCCTTGAAACACTCGGTCATAGGGCGACGCTCGTCCGAACTGCCTCGCTGGATATGCTGCTACTTCGGGGGAGAAGCCGAACGGGTATCTGCTGTATAAACAGGGTGTGTGTATGTGTGTGTGGGTGAGCGATTTGAACGACCGTCTGACTGTACATGTTTCGGGACTGAGTAATGGTCAGCGTGTCTAATGTTTTGGGTTGTACATGAGCGCGGAATGTGAAGCCGTGCAGACCCCCCTCCCCCCCCCCCCCCCCCCCCACACCCCTTCCCCCTTCTAATTTTAGCGTGCCACTTTCTTCTATTTCTTTTTTTATCTTTTGTTGTTGTTTGTTTGTTTTTTTCGCCACGACGCCGGTATCATGTTATCCTCTAACCTGAAAAGAAAAGGATAAGGGTATTATTATAAAGGGAAGTGTGTGTGTGTGTGTGTGTGTGTGTGTGTGTGTGTGTGTGTGTGTGTGTGCGTGCGTGCGTGCGTGCGTGCGTGCGTGTGTGCGCGCGTGCGTGTGCGTGCGTGATTGCGTGTGTGCGCGTGTGTGTGGAGAGAGAGAGAGAGAGGGAGAGAGAGAGAGAGAGAGAGAGAGAGAGAGCAGCGCTGTTTTGGAACCGTTATTAATCTCAAATTGTCGATACTACCCCCCCCCCCCCCCCGTCCCCCATCCTGCCCCACGTTATCCCACCACTGCCCCTCCACTTCACTCCCGTTCCTCTACAAAAGGCAGTTTGACACACACACATAGAGGAAGAGAGAGAACAGGTCAGTTTCCAGAACTGGATTAAGGGCTTAGAAGTTGCTTCCCATGTTACGCTGTTTTCATTTGCGGTCATGCGTCCGATACCAACAGGTTTCTGAGCGCATGTACATTTCTATCTCACTCTCTCTCTCTCACTCACTCACACACACACACACACACACACACTGACGCACACACTGACGCACACACTGACGCACACACTGACGCACACACTGACGCACAAGACCATCTCACAATTTGTCTTTTATTTCCCTCAACATCACGGTATCATTTGCATGTCTACGATAAGGACAAATTAGGGAAGGAAACAATGGCGATATCTAAACAAACAAACATACATAATTCTCAAGTCCATTAAAAACTGAAAAGGACGCAAATGCAAACAGAGGGGTGAGTGGTGCGCAGGAGTTCGGGGGAGGGAGGGGGCGGAGAAGGGAGAGGAGGAGGAAGGGGGGGGGGCGTGTACATGTACGTTGCACAAACTCACCGAATGTCGGTATTGTGCGTTGTGCGTTTGGGAATGAGGTCACCAACGATTATTGGGAGATTGTCCGGAAAATTTGTTTCTCTGTGAATATTCCGAGTAAAGAAATAATCAAAAGGTCCAGATTATTTCCACCTATAGACACTAATCCCAACATGCCGATGATCTCGGGATAAATGCAAATGGTAGTAAAGATGTCAGCATAAAAGAAATGCGCCTAAAACATACCTCCTACGAGTCTCAAGCCGAGGTCAAAGCTTATTTCGATGTTAAACAATATTCTTAAAATCTCCTACAAAAATAGTACAGAGTGAAAGTCAATGAATGACACCAAAATATCAAGTTTGAATGAGACAGATGATAGATGAATAAACATTCATTGTGAACGACTCATAAGGTTTACCAAAAAAAAGTAGTGAAAGATCGATGAAGGCTGCTTGTCTCATTTAAGCTTTGAAGAAACGGAAGGACAAACAACACTGTCGTGAAATTTATTCAGTCGATAGTTCCTGAACACCGTTCTCTCAGTGACTGATAGACAAAAAGCGGTTCCATGAAATCTTAACTCGTTAGCGACTGCAGTCACGGCTGCTGTGCATATAGCCCTACCAACGGATTATGAAGTTTTTGAAATCCATCAGGACCGCCTCCACATACAGCGGAACACAGCACCTATTGCTAATACCGAACCCAATATCTTACTGGTCAAGCGCAACGACAACCGGAGAACGACGTGCAAGAAAATTACTTTGGTGAGATACCACGTCGGATACAGCACAGAATGCAGCTTCCGCAAGGGGGCAGCCACCCGGAACAGAACAGCGTCATACGCCGCACGCAGTGCCAATCTGATCAGTAGCCTGAGTAGCCATTTGAACCCAACAACAAACCGTTTGATCGTGATGTATGAGTCCAAAACTTGCTGACGAATCTTCCACAACAGGTTGGTTGTGTTCGTGTATAGGAGTGTGAAGACTGTTCTGGGTAGTTGCACGAAGTTCCAGAGAGACTGCACGAGATGTAGAACTGACTGCAGCTGTCTGAGAAGGAAGGACTTGGCACAGCTGAGTGCACGCTGGCCGATCTCGGTAATGGCGACTATCTGAGGTGGGAGGATGAGGACCACACACCAGAACGTCACAAACACGAAGAAGTGGACAATACCTTCGCAGATCTCACTGCAGCTGCAATGCAATCATCATCATCATCATCATCGTCGTCGTCGTCTTCGTCTTCGTCGTCGTCATCGTCACCATCATCGTCACCGTCGTCGTCATCATGTTTTCGTCTTCTAAGCAAGTACGCTTTTCTACACATAATTATTCCGATGTATTGCTTGTTGATTGGAATAAGAACTCAGTGTAACAACTGTGTCGACATTGACTTTACACGACTGCATTCGTATTTAATACTGCGTTTCTAATCCAACACTTTTAGAAATGTCTAATCACCCATGGGCTCGTTGTGGACGAACGTGTGTGCGACATGTACAAACTACCGGGTTTAGAAGGTAAAGAGTTATTCTAAAACCACCTGATCGTGTTATAGGTTTACCTGTACATGAAGAGGGCGATCTGTCTTCTGATGTAGAAGTACACCCTGATGACGGGAACCAAGACGAAGGCGCAAAACGCCATAGCAACGAGAGTCGGCACCAGCATCACACACCACATGGGGAAGTAGATCAAGCGGGCCACTGTCAACACCTGCTTGAAAGTGAAAGTGTCGGACATGTCTTTCTTCGCTTGACAAGTGTGACACAGCACCTCCTCCTGCCTTCTAGCGCTCTCCATCCGGCTGTTGGGAGACAAGGGAACTCCACACCGGCTCACGAACAGCCCTGGACACACCAGCTGCTGAGTGTGAGGATCTCTCAGACCTCGTCGGCTGCGGACGCAAGGTTGACACGAGCACTTCTTGCTGAAAAGCGCCTCAAGGACCAGGATGAGGAATTTCACTGGAGCTGGGAGCATGTGCAGGAACCATTCCTTCTGAGCTTCTAGATCGTCGTCGTCGTCGTCGTCCCTGTCAAGTTCTTTTTGATGTCTGCTGCATAACTGCCCTTCTTGTGGTGTGTCGCACACTTCTATGCGTGTGATGTGCTGGAACTGGACGGGGGGTTGTTGGGTCGGGACGCTGCCCTCCTGGTGTTCATGTTGCACGTGCTGCTGCTGGTGGACTTGTCCAGTTGGGCGATGAACGAGGACACGACCCTGTGACGCTAGTTTCTCCAGACTAGTGTCTATGCGCGCGATTCTTTCCTGTTGATGCACGTGGTGAGGCATGTCCTGCTCAACGCCTTGTTGAATCATGACATCATCTGTAGATTGTTCTTCTACAACACCTTGTGGGAGCATGTATTCTGCTTGAGCTTGT
The DNA here is from genome assembly GCA_018292915.2 of Batillaria attramentaria. Taxonomy (NCBI): domain Eukaryota; kingdom Metazoa; phylum Mollusca; class Gastropoda; family Batillariidae; genus Batillaria; species Batillaria attramentaria. Next base: position 431,540 of record JACVVK020000494.1, on the reverse strand, counting down.
CCTTGAGACTGAGACTGCTCAATGTTATCAGCTTGCTGCTTGACGGCGACTCTAACCTCTGTACCTCCTTGTTCTCCACTGTCTTCTCCGTGTTCTAGGGATTTCTGTGAAGCAGCAGGCTGTGGCGTGAAGGTGTCGCCTGCACGTGTCTGGGTGTGAACATCCAGCATGTCCGTGTCCACCACGTGTTGCAGTTCCCGACTGCTGCACTGTTTGTCTGTGTTGTCACGCGCTTGGTCTGGGGCCTCGTCTAATGGTACACTTTGTTTCGATAGTTCGTCTTCTGTCAACAGTTGACTTTCCTGTGATGGCACAAAAACTGTAGTCTTTCCTGCAAAGCGGACACGTTTTTTCACAGTCACTCTCGCACGTTTTGAATCGCTTGTCGTCTTAGTTCTCGCCATTTCTCGATTATCATCTGCTTTATTTTCACCTCTCTCTTCTTCCTCTTTCTGTGTGTGCTCCAGCTTACCTCCCTCTTTGTCCACACTTCTCCGGTCCGTCTCGGCGTCTCCTGATCCGGCTGTGGTGCTTCTGCCTCTCTCTGCTGCTTCTGACGATGTGCTCAGCGCTTTGTTCTGTGTTAATAGTATACCGGATGGCGAGGCAGCGACTGTCGACGTCTGAACATCAAGACGCCGTGAGGCAGGGGGGTCCACGCTGCTCCCACAATGCTCTTGGCGGCCTGGTACGTCCGTCTGTTGACCCGTTCGTGCACCGGTAAAAACTGCGGCTTTGCTTGCTCCGCTGTCGTGTTCACGTTTCTGTGCCGGGCTGCTGTAGACGAAGGATAAACATTAGTTTTAAAAAATCTGGTATTACTACAATTAATGGTCTGGGCCCGTATGTAATAGTCGACGTTAGGGCTTTTAGCCCCGGGTTAGAGTCTAACCTCGAACTAAACTAGATCTAGGGTTAAATTTTCTGTTGTTTTTTGTTTTAAATCAAGAAGCGGGCCCATTCCAGCAAGTTGCCTAAGCCGTTATAGAAGGATTTTTTTCCTGCCTTTCTTCGCCTCCTTTTTTTTTAAATTTAATTTTGCTTTTGGGTTTCTTTCGTCCTAGTCTGGGTTAGGCCCATAGCCATGGGTTAAATTAACCTCGACTTTTACATACGGGCCCAGTATTCCACGTAGTCGGCTACTGAGTACACTGTGCGCACAGTGTCAAGTGACTAGCGCTAATGCTGCTTTTTTTTTTTCACAGATCATTCTCAGCTGTTTTCGCGCTATCTATCATCACACCACTTAAGACATGCGGACGGTGACAGCGTCTATGATGCTGGCACTGAGCCAACAGAAGCGTGCTCGATGACACGGCGACCACACTGAGCGCTCCGGTAATCACTGACAGTCGTAGAATTTGTAAGTTCGCGCACAATTTATAAACACGGAATCGCATTGACAGCTGTACATAATCAAGATGGAGTATTTCGAGCGTACAGACCCACTCACGAGCGAAACTGTTCCAAAACATAAGTTTGCTTATTAAAGATGGAATACGCCCGTTTAAACTCTCATGACAATACTAGACATGACAATACTAGACATGACAATACTAGACATGACAATACTAGACATGACAATACTAGACATGACAATACTAGACATGACAATACTAGACATGCCAATACTAGACATGCCACGTTCACATTGCTTCCCCTTGTTTGTGTAGGCTGCGGCAACATGCTAGGAAATGTCGCAAGGTCAACGTAGTTTGCTAATTTCAACCTAGCGCCCCCCCCCCCCCCCCTTTCTATCACAGAGAAAGTGTGTGTGTGTTTGTGTGTGTGTGTGTGTGTGTGTGTCTGTGTCTGTGTCTGTGTGTGTGTGTGTGTGTATGTGTGTGTGTGTATGTGTGTGTGTGTATGTATGTGTGTGTGTATGTATGTGTGTATGTGTGTGTGTGTGTGTGTGTGTGTGTGTGTGTTGTGAAGTGAATTGAGCTGTTTGGATGGGCGTTATTATTATTATTAGGAAATGGCCGATTATAACATACGCGACTAGCTTAGGCCTATATAGTTGAAACAACGTGACCTTATTTTCCCGCACACTTCATCGTCTTTCCTGTCCTCCGACCGTCCCTCTGTCTCCTCCGCCTCCCCTCCAACACCCAGAGCTTGTGAACACTCGCTCCCTTGACTGCCCTTCAACTCTGTCTCCTCTAGGATTGGTCGGAGCCGCCGCCCTGATCTCCTCCCTCTGCAGCGCGCTGGCGACATCCGGGCAGCTGCTTGGTTTGGGTCTGCCGAGGCACCGCCCTCTTGGTCAGCCATCATCAGTAAAAACAAAATGTTCCTCTGAAAAAAAAGGAGAGGTGTCAGGGGAGGTAATTATGGATTCAACACAACTAGGAGCTTGGAAACACAGGGGCGAGGGTGGGAGGGCGGTTGGGAGTTTAACGTCCTTTTCCACCGCGGAAGTACGGCCCGGCAACAACTTGAGAAAAAGGCCAGCACAAATATTTGGCATCAACCGGAAACACGGAGGCGAAGCTGTTAATTGTGAAACTTAGTTTGAAAATGTGATTAAAATAAAAATTTATCCGTTTATTGTTTGTGGAGTATTGATTCTGTTGCACGGCCGGCTGAACTGGAATCACTGTCCAACGTCACCGCCGGTCTCGAGTCAGTAGTGCCGGCGAACTACGTACCATAGAAGAGAGGAAAACGCTATCTATTCCTCTTACACATAAGGTTCCAGATGACACCCTACAAATGCTTTAAAATTCACCACCCCCCAAAAAATAAATCAGGCAGCCATACACTCATGTGTAGAGTAAATTTCAACAAATTCCAATATTCCGGGGTTTTTTTTTGCAATGTTGCCGGCAGCAACCACCCATACCCCCTCATTCCACGGTCGTCTGCTGGCTCCTGTGCCAGCCGCGCATGAATACAAATAGTCCACAAGCCAGCCTCATTTTCCCCTAATTTTACTATTACCTGGCATGAAACTTGTTTACAAAGCCAACAAAAAGCACCAGATTGCCTTTTTTTTTTACCCTGCACACAAATTTAAAAAGGGCAAAGATTTTCTACAATATTTAGCGTAATTTTTACTACATGACCTGGAAGCTGCTACTGGTCTGTAACCTGTTAAGACCGCCCACACACTCACACACACACACGCGCTCGCACACAGAAATGCTGACTTAGATCGCACGACCGAACCTCTCAAGGGGACGTGGCCGCTACTTCTGAGCTTCGGGATTACAAGAGTTGTTTCCCCTGATTTCAGTGCTCTAAGTTCATTTCTAAGTACGTTTACGCTTGTTAACTACTGCTGCTGTGCAAACACAAAAGAATGAATTGAATTTGAGATGGGGTTGGTACGTTTATGGAGATGAACGCTACCCCCCCCCCCCCACGCACACACACACACCCACACACCCCCGGCTCAGCCAGACTCACAGTGACCTCCCTCCACAAAAGCTTGACGTAACTTGAAGGCACTGACGGCCCGCGGTCACTCAGTCACGTTCAGTTGTCAGTCTGAGTTCGCATGTCAGTGAATCATCGATTCTGCCAGTCGCGCTTACTGTTTTAGGCTATTTAACTTAACGTCACTCTTCGCGGCTACAGCATTACAAATCGTAGGGGTGTACACACACACACACACACACACACACACACACGCACACACACCGTGTACACCCGGCCACATACAGGGACAAGGCGAGAGCGGAGAGCCTGGCGCTGCCAGAGAGAAAGAGTGACTCAACAGACACTGAGAAAAACAGAGAGCCTATCAGTACAACTGGCGGAGAGCCGGACAAACAGAGGCTGACTGAAACTGACCGTGACACTGAGGACTGCTGACACTGGTACGTTCCCACTCACCTTAGTGTTCTCTCACTCCTCAGTCACTGACTTCAACGTTTAAAATCATCAAAACACCTTCACCTCATATGCCGTGACAAAGAAGACTAGGAGCTAGCGTGATGTTCCACCGACAACCAGCGAGGCGGTGGAAAAAAAAACAACTACTCACCACTTGCAATGTGTGTGCGGGCCAAGCGCCGGGCTCAGTGTAAGCCGGCCACAAACTAGGTCAGGGACAAATGCACGTGTTGTAGAGATCGCGAATAGTCACTGCATTTCGATGGAAATTTCTAGACCATCCCAGAACATGCGAGTGCAGTAACGTCAGTAGATTACGTGACCCAGGAAAGATTCCGTACTTGCCAGTATGTTACAGAATGTTCTAGATCTGACCTGTTAGTATATAAGCAGCACTGCACAGCGTTCTGGGTTCTTCCTCTTTCATGAGTTTGTTCTTGCGCATCTTCTGTTAATAAAGCATTGGAGTTCCAGCCTGTTGTATCCCGTGTCTTCTCTGCGAGTGCACCGAGAGAGCGACATAGCAGGAGAAAAATACAACAGAAATATTTGGCGTCGCCGACAGGATTCGACATTGATCTACCTACCAAGGGACAGTACTCTTCAGTACTCAAGAAACTCCAACTACAGAAGTTGCACCCCTTCAACTGTTGCAGCAGCGAAAATTGACGACTGACAATGGCAGAGACAGCGGAGCTGATAAAATTGCTTAGAGAGCAAATGGAACAGCAGAAGGAACAGATGAAGATTCAAGCAAAGCAGCATGAAGAAGAATTAGCAGTCCAAAGAGAGCAGATGGGTGCGTTGATGAAGATGATTCAAGTTCAGACGCCGACTGGGGATTCCAGTGCAAGTACCCGTCCTCACACTTCTACTGTTTCGACTGCCGCTATTCCACCGTTCGCTGCCTTTGATTCCACTTCAGAACTGTGGCCTGACTACTGGTCAAGGTTCTGCACATTTCTTGTCGCCAACGCCGTTCCTGACGACCGCAAGGCTCAAGTCTTCCTCACTAATCAGACTCCGGCTGTCTACAAGCAACTGGCAAATCTGGCTGCTCAACAAAATCCAAGAATGAACATCAACGATCTGACGATGGACCAAATCGTCGAGTTCATGAAAGAACAATTTGACCCAAAACTGTTCATAGTGCGAGAACGTTTCAAGTTCTGGAGCAACATGGAACGGAAGCCAGGCGAAACACTCCAGGAGCTGGCAGCCCGTATACGTCAAGACGCGGCTACCTGTGACTTTCCTTCGATCCAAGATCCACAAGATGAAGCTCTTAGGCAGAGATTCATATGTTCTGTCAACAACGAAGCTGTCTTGAAGGCTCTTTTCAAGGTCAAGGATACCGAGTTGGATTTTGCCAAGGCTGTCAAGATCGCCATAGAGACTGAAGACGCGGCAAAGGTGGCCAAGGAAACTGTCTACGGTTCCAAGCCTAGGCCGGTCAACAAAGTCAAGATGAACAACAAAGGGGGTCGACCAAAGAACCACCAGCAGTCTAACTCCACGACCAGCGATTCAGCAAAGTGCTACAGGTGTGGAAAGTCTCATAGAGCAACAGACTGCTACTACAAAGACTCCAAATGCAATTTCTGTCAGAAGATAGGACATTTGGAGGCTGTCTGCAAAAAAAAGCTGCATCAACAGCAACAAGGGGGACGACAATCTGCAAAATCTTCAGTGAAAAGTATCACAAAAGCAGAGCTCGTCAAAGCCATCCTCGGCGAAGTTCCCCAAGATACTCCTAGGTTGGACGTTCCAGTCACAATCCAGGATCAACAGTTCACGATGGAGCTGGACACCGCAACCACAGGAAATTTTGTTTCTGTGCCAGTCTGGAAACAACTGGGAAAACCAAAGCTGGATGACGTCACGCATCGGTACGAGTCTGCCAGCAAGCATGACCTACCCGTGTTGGGCACCTTCATGGGCCAGACTAAGGACCCAGTGACTGGTAAACAGAGCTCCATTCCCTACATCGTCACCAAGATCCATGATCTCAACCTACTTGGACGAAACGCGATCCAGGCTCTGGGAATTTCAGTGGACAATGCCCTTGGACTGAAGAGCATAGAGAGTCAAGTCAAGAGCGAGGGTGCAAAAGAATCACATCCGAAGACCTCCAGCACAACTTATGCTTCTCTTCAAAAGGACTGCCACACTCTCTGCGACAAGTTCCCAGATCTCTTCAAGGAAGAATTGGGATGTCTGAAGGATTTTGAGCTGGAAGTAAAGTTCAAGTCCGACGCGAAGCCGGTTTTTCACAAGGCAAGGCCGGTTCCGTTCGCTCTTCGTGATGACCTGACGAAAGGCTACGAAGAAGGCATCGCCAAAGGAGTCTGGAAGCCAGTCCAGTTCAACGACTATGGAACACCAGTGGTTCCAATTCGTAAGACAAATAGTACAGGCGCCCTGAAGCCAAAACTGCGGATCTGTGGTGACTACTCAGTTGGGATCAACGACCAACTTGCCGATCACCGTCACCCAATGCCTCTCCCAGAGGAACTGATGCAAAAGCTGGGAGGAGGATTCGGTTACACAAAGATCGACCTCGCTGATGCCTACAACCAGATCAAGCTGGCACCAGAAAGTCAACGCAGACTAGCCCTCAGCACTCACCGTGGGGTACTTCTGCAACAACGACTGCCTTTTGGAATCAAGTCAGCACCTGGTTATTTTCAGGAGATCATGGAAAATCTGACCAATGATCTGCCTGGAGTTGCCGTCTTCCAAGACGACATACTCACCAGCGGGAAGGATGCCAAAGATCATCTGAGCAACCTGGAACGACTACTCACGCGTCTGAACGACAACGGACTCAGATGCCGTCGTGAAAAATGCCTGTTTGCTCAACCCAGTGTGGAATACCTTGGACACACTCTATCGGCTGAAGGAATCTCCAAAGGATCCAAAGTCGAGGCAGTCTTGAAGATGCCACCACCTACGGATGTCTCAAGCTTGAAGTCTTTTCTGGGCTCAGTACAATTCTACGGGAAATTCATCCCAAACCTGGCTACTATGGCAGAGCCGCTCTACTGCCTGACAAAGAAGGCAAGTCCCTGGAAGTGGGGAGAAGAGGAACAAGCAGCTTTTGAACAGCTGAAGAATGTGCTTTCCTCTGATCAAGTCCTTGTACACTTCGACCCAGATAAGCCTGTGGGGCTGGCTTGTGACGCATCCAACGTTGGAATTGGAGCAGTACTGTTTCATCGCTATCCGGATGGAAGCGAGCGCCCAATTGCCAATGTGTCCAAGACTCTTACAGCTGCAGAAAGAAACTACAGCCAAATCCACAAGGAAGCCCTAGCCATCATCTATGGTTTGCGGAAATTCTACCAGTATCTGTACGGACGACAGTTCATACTGGTGACTGATCACAAGCCCCTGACGGCGCTGTTCGGACCAAAGAAAGGGACACCACTTCTTGCAGCTAACAGACTAGCTCGGTGGGCCCTATGGCTGAACCAGTTCGACTACACGATCGAGTACCGGAAAACTGCAGATCACGGCAATGCAGATGCTCTCAGTCGCTTGCCTTCTGGAGACGACATCGACTTTGACAGGGAGGAGAGTGGGGAAGACATGGACATGGTGTGCGCCATCCGAGTTCTCAGTCTTCAAGTCAAACCTTTCGACGCCAACATCCTTCGTCAAGAGTCAGGCAAAGATCCAGTGATAGCTACAGTGATGCGCTACGTGCGCGAAGGGTGGCCGCTGAAGCACGCTGAGATCAACGAAGAAGTCAGAAAGTTCCAGAAGTTGTCTGATTCTCTCAGTACCTGCCACGGATGCCTCATCTATGGTACAAGAGTTGTGATTCCACAAAGCCTGCAGCCCAAGATCCTTGATCTTCTGCACATCGGACACTTCGGCATGGAACGCATGAAGCAGTTGGCAAGAACTGCAGTATACTGGCCCGGTATCGACGCTGCAATAGAGATGACGAGTCGACGATGTGACTCATGCGGCGAACATCAAAACAAGCCATCCAAACCGCCAGTTCATCCCTGGATGTTACCAGAGAAGCCATGGAGCCGAGTTCACTTGGACCACGCCATCAACTTCATGGGCACCAACTGGCTGGTGATCACGGATGCTTACTCAAAGTACCCATGCATCCACCCAACGTCATCCACGTCCACTAGAGCTACTCTAGACCTGCTGGAAGAAGACTTCGCTCACTTCGGATACCCACACACGTTGGTCTCCGACAATGCAACCACCTTTGTTTCTGAAGAGTTCCAGAGCTGGTGCAAGGAACGTGGGATCACGCACCTGACAGGAGCGCCCTATCATCCTGCTACCAATGGAGCTGCAGAACGGCTGGTGCAGACTTTCAAGCAAGCTCTCAGGAAGTCTTCTCTGCCCCCGAAGCGAGCACTTCAAGAGTTTCTTATGCAGTACCGGAGAATGCCGACATCCTGCGGATTCTCTCCGAGTGAACTCTTGATGTCCAGACAGATTCGGACAAGGATCGACACTTTGCTTCCCTCGCCAGCACACATAGCTCAGGGCAAGCAATCCAAGGAGGCATCTAAAACTCAGGTGACTCCGGACCCAGGAGGTGTCGCCAAGGTGACCAGGCAATACAAGGCTGGAGATCCAGTATACGCACTGTACTATGGACCTCACCATGGCAAACAGCCCAGATGGGTAACAGCAGTGGTCAAGAAGTCTACGGGTACTCGCTGCTTCAACGTCAAGGTAGTTCCTCGTGGGCCAGTTTGGAGACGACACTGGGAACAGTTGCGCCCACGTTACGCTTCTGAAGAGGACAACGAACCTGGTGATTCAGCAGATGCCTCTGAGCTCCCGATCGACCATCCCATGGAGATTCTGGAGAATGTGCCACCGACACAGAACCAGAGCAGACCACGACTGCCCAGGACCAAGCCACCTGTTCCTGAGTATGGTCCAGACAACCCCAGACGATCCAAAAGAACACCAAAACCCAGAGACAGACTTTGTTGTTGAAGTTTGTTGTGAAACAACAATTTTGGTAGGGAGGTGTTGTAGAGATCGCGAATAGTCACTGCATTTCGATGGAAATTTCTAGACCATCCCAGAACATGCGAGTGCAGTAACGTCAGTAGATTACGTGACCCAGGAAAGATTCCGTACTTGCCAGTATGTTACAGAATGTTCTAGATCTGACCTGTTAGTATATAAGCAGCACTGCACAGCGTTCTGGGTTCTTCCTCTTTCATGAGTTTGTTCTTGCGCATCTTCTGTTAATAAAGCATTGGAGTTCCAGCCTGTTGTATCCCGTGTCTTCTCTGCGAGTGCACCGAGAGAGCGACATAGCAGGAGAAAAATACAACAGCACGTGAAGTTCAAGTCAGTGCAGAATTTTCTGACAGACTCGTGTCGAGTAAGTATTCCGTGTTGACGGTGATGTGTGTGTTGGGGGAGGGTTGGGGGGAGGGGGGCGGCGAGGGGGGAGTGTGTGTCAGTGTGTATGTGGTTTTGGTTGTTTTTTTTTAAAGTCAGTCTTTGTTGTAAATCTTTGGATCGTTTGGCGGACTGACCTCAGTCCCAGTACTGACGTGTCATTGTAATGCTAACCGTTGGACATTTCTAGTTCGGCCATAGTCACAAGAGACAAGGCTTATAAGTTGTATGTAGGAACCGCCGGTCAGCCGGTGTTGGTCGTGAGCCGTGTACTGCACCTGTAAGCTCAATGTCAGTAGTCTCAGTATCGGAATGTCAAGTTAGTAGAGCTCTGATAGCGATACAATCAGTGACGTCTGCTGGCGTTGCGCACCGTGACAAAGGGGAATTTTAACGACCCGAAACTGTCCTCGTCATCATGCAGTTGTGCCAAGACTGCGACAGACGCTGTGCGTTTCGGATTTTCTCAGTGTACGCCGGCAATGCCAGCACTTTGTGTGGGGCGGTAACTGTGCATGTATCTACGTGGCGCGACACTGTTCAGTCACTACCGATATGGCTCCAAACGATTTGTGAACGTGACCTGCACACTGGGCGGTCGGTGGTCTAGTGGTTAACACTTTGTCACCGGGCCAACGCGATTAGTAGTAGTAGCAGTAGTAGTAGTGGTATGTCGCAATGGTCGGCCTTTAAAGGTTTCTAGTCTGCCCAAGACTCCCCTGAAAAGACTAGGACATACAGTCGACTGATACAGGCACCACATCAGGCAAGCCTTTGGCCACAAATGTCCGATTTCTGGTTTTTCCTAAAGTCCACGTCTATCACGCTGACCTACGCTTGACCTGCCTGTTATTCAATCCAACAGGCAGTGCTATCTGATCTCGACAACAGTGGAAGAAACACAAGAAGTTTCAACTACGGTCGATCGCACTATCAGTGAATGTATGTGTAGATTCTGTCAAATTTGATTAAAGGTAATCAAGGTGGGCTGAACGCCTGGTTTAACTAAGGATCTGTCTATCTAACCAGCTATCTCTCTGTCTAACCAACTGACTATCTCTCTGTCTAACTGACTATCTCTCTATCCAACTAACTATCTCTCTATCTAACCAACTATCTAACAAACCAAGTATCTCTCTATCTAACCAACTATCTCTCTATCTATCCAACTATCTCTCTATTTAACCAACTAACCATCCTCTATCTAACCAACTGTCTATCTAACCAACTATCTCTCTATCTAACCAACTATCTAACAAACCAAGTATCTCTCTATCTAACCAACTATCTCTCTATCTAACCAACTATCTAACAAACCAAGTATCTCTCTATCTAACCAACTATCTAACAAACCAAGTATCTCTCTATCTAACCAAATATCTCTCTATCTAACCAACTATCTCCCTATCTAACCAATTACCTATCTCTCTATATAACCGACTAGCTATCTCTCTATCTAACCAACTAACTACCTTTCTATCTAACCAACTGACTGTCACTCTATCTAACCAACAAAATATCTATGTAATCAACTAACTATCTCTCTATCTATCCAACTATCTCTCTATTTAACCAACTAACCATCCTCTATCTAACCAACTGTCTATCTAACCAACTAACTATCTCTCTAACCAATATAATTATCTCTATCTAACCAGTTGACTATCTCTCTATCTAACCAACTATCTCTCTAGCTGACCAACTATCTATCTATCTAACCAACTAACTAACTAACTAACTGATTCATTAACTAACAAACTTAAGAGATTTTTCTGGCTTGTTTGCTTGGGGAAAAAAGCCCGTAGTTTTTATGTACACGTACTATACAAAAACATAAACAAAGACTTCACAGAAAGAATGTAATGTATCGTAACTTCTCCTTCCTTCCCTCCCTTCCGCAAACTCCCCCCCCCCCACCACCACCTACCCTACACCCCCCTCCCCCCCAACCTCCCCTCCGCAACAAAAAGAAGGTGTTCAAATATTTCCAAAACAGCAAAGAATTGAAAAAATGATCCTCACAACATCTTGCAGTGGTACAAGTCACACGTATGACACACACGTTTGTGACCTTTTCATGTCATTCACTCCTGACTGAGCAAAGTTCCAAAATTAGAAACAGCTGACCTGGCCATTTATATAACAACGCATTGAAATCCGATATCGTCCACTTGTGCTGACCACATCCGTACACCCCAGTAGCATACACCACGCACACACACCAATGGAGTCTCGGAACTTAGTCGCCTGTTTTGTAGTTGTCGTCGTTGTCGCAGTCGTTGGTGGATATGGCGTGGCAG
>JACVVK020000494.1:397500-415000 GCA_018292915.2 Batillaria attramentaria | reverse complement strand
ACACACAGAGAGCTAGTAAATCTGAAGGTTTAATGCATTTTTTGAAAAAAAACACAAATATACATCAGCAACATTAACAAAACTGTTGGTGTGAATCATTGAAGATGATGATTTCCTAAGCTCCCTCAGACAAGAAAGTTATAGAATGTTGAAATGAACTGCATGCACTGAACTGAACTGAAATCAACTCAGCTCAACTGAGTCGATCGTGTATACCTCTTATTTTCATCCCTTAAGCACATCACTCTCCTTATCTATCTGTGCTATTCCGCCTACACTTCTCTCAAGACCTCTGGCTCAGGCGGAGCCGTACGTGCGTACATCGTCATCATCATCATCATCATCATCATCATCATCATCATCAGTGTCCTGTACATTTAACTCCACAACAGTCCTTTCTACATTCGCTGTGGCGCCCGTGTTGTTGCCGACACATTTCGTGACCCCAGCATTGCACGTGGAACCCGGAGCAGTGACATCCTGACATCTCATAGTTCCAGCGTTTCACCAGCTGCAGGACGCTGTCGATTGCTCGTGAATTCTCTGTCCCGGCAGAAGCTTCGAGAGATGAAAACGACACTTTAGTTTCCAAGGGTCAAAAAGGTGTAGACACAAACACCTGTCCAATCTTGTCCTTCCTACACTAAAAAAAAAAATGCACGCGCACACACTCAGGCTAACTGTTGACCACTGTTGGCCGGGAGTCGGCTGGCTCTTGGTGCAGGGCGCTGTCGGGTGTGAGGGTCAGAAAAATATATTTTGTTTCGTGCGTGGCAGTGTTCCGTGTCTTGTCACAGTTCACGTGTCTTCCCTGCTCACCTGTATCAGATTTATGCCTTTTATGCTTTTAAGGTACAGTGCATCGTGTGTGTGTGTGTGTGTGTGTGTGTGTGTGTGTGTGTGTGTGTGTGTGTGTGTGCAGTCAGGTTTTTTTAAAATGAATGTACTTTTTTTTTTATGCTGTGATACTTAACCTCATTTATTTTAAACTGTGCAGTGCGGGCACCAAAAGGAAATTTTCCGGTTTTTAAACTGGATAATAAAGATGTTTTGAATTTGAAATTTGAATTTGAAAGATGTTGTTACTCTGTTCACCTGCACACTATACTGTTCTACAACTCTTGCACGTTACATCACCAAGACGTACGTGGCGGACAACCCCGTGCTTTTCCTATGGAGAATGTTTTCTTTGTCCGCCAGCTGTCCGCCAGGAATCCATGGTGGGCGCATTGTCCTGGGCCCGTATGTAAAACTCGAGGTTAATTTAACCCACGGCTACGAGCCTTACCCAGACTAGGACAAAAGACATTAAGCCTTACTAACGAAAATGCTAAGACACTAAGTACAATAAAACCGGCAAGTTTGCAAACTGGCGAACTTCTGTCAAAACTTTTACCGTTGATAAATAAAGTTTCATCATCATCATCATCATCATCATCCCTAGCCCTAGCATCACGCGTCTGCTTTGGCGATGCGAGTTTTTGGCTTTCCCACTTCGTTACTAAATTCTACACACTTCTCCTCCTATGAGATCGTGGACCATTCTAGATTCTGTATGCAAGACATCACCAGAACAGTTGAAAACGATCAGTGAGCCTAGAGATGTAGGAAACTGATTGCTGTCTTCTACAAACAGAGAAAGAGTCTGGGGCGGTCGGTGGTCTAGTGGTTAAGAGACTTGTCACCAATGCGAGAGGTCAGGGGTTCGAGCCCCACTCGGGGCAAAGAATGTTTCCTTCTCGTAGGTGGCACCGTTCATTCGGGCCGATCGTCGGGGGTTCTCTCCGGGTACTCCGGCTTCCTCCCCCTCTGCTTTGGAAATGTTCAGCCCACCAAGTTTGAAAAATAAATGCAGATCTAAATTCCGAAATTTAAATAGCTGAGCTGACCCTTCGCACCACGTGATTGTAATGCGTTTATGTCCTGTGTGTGAGAGAATGCGTGTGATTTACGTGAGCGTGCGTGTTGGGTTTAGCTCGCGGCGCTTTGAGCCAAAATATTTGGGATAAAGCGCCTATATTAATGCGATTATTATTATTATTATTATTATAAAGAGTATTACATGATTGTGTCTACTTACCAGGACTCGTCTCTGGCACAACCAGTATCGAGATGATTAGAAACAGCACTTGCAGTTTCCACATGGCCATCTTCACAGACTGGTTTGTGAGAAGCTTCTTGTGCGTGTGTCAAGGATCCTACCGGTAACACCAACCTTCGTGCAGCGTCGCTTGACAGATTACAGTGTAGCTCACCTGGTGTAGACTGAGGGGTTCGGGGCGTGAATATTTAAAGATCCTCTACACTGACAAAAACAGTGGGTGTTTTTTATGTTTCTTTCTGTTTCATCTGTAGTTTTAGTTTGTTTGTATTTGGATGATGTAGCTGTGCAGATGACACAGTCAATTGCGATACAGTTTCACAGTTTTCATGGTGGGTGGGTGGTTGGGGGTTTAAGTTCCTTTTCCGCCGCGTAAGGGTGATCTCAAAAACCGGGCAACGAGAAAAAGGCCAGCACAAATATTTGGCCCCAGCCGGGATTCGAACTTACGACCCTAGCATTGAGAGCTTATCCAACGCTCTACCATTCGGCCATCCCGGGTCCCCTACACTCTCCGAGACGCTACTAGCGAAGCTGAACAGGAGCTCATCGTCAGTGTGTTGTTCGATGAGAAAGACATGTCCTTACAGCGGATAGCGGTTCTTGTGTGCTCCACGAGAAGATACCAAGCAGCGATGTTTCCAGAGACACTGGAAACTGTGAACTCTCTCTCTCTCTCTCTCTCTCTCTCTCTCTCTCTCTCTACCCTCCCCCCTTCCCTTTCCCTCCCCGACCCCTGTCCCCGACAGCTTCAAGTGGTCGACAGATTAGTGGCAGTGACTGCGCTGCGTTCTTATCCTTGCTGCAGAAGTTTGTGTCAGTTGGCCAATAAGTAGGGTCGTGCATCGTTATATCGCCTTAGTCGGTTGTTGCAGGAGTTTGTGTCAGTTGGCCAATAAGTCAGGTTGTGCTTTTTATCGCCTCTGTCGGGCAGTGCATCAGGTGTCGTATAGTAAAGTGTGGTGTCACAGCCTGGTGTTTTTAGGGACTCTGCTTCATTTGGATTTCTTTCTTTCTATTTTTAAAATTCTGTTGTTGATAGTAGTATAGTATCATCATTTTTTTTTTCTCTCTTTTTCATTTAGTCAATTTAGAGTCGAGTCTGGTTTAGTGAAGAACGTAAGAATAACATCTGACATTTTGAACCAGGACGTGTCAGCTGATTAACCGCGGACTGAACTAGTTTTCATCACAGTTTACCGATCGTGTGTAGCGACACTTCTTGACATACGGACTGTATTTAGCGCAAGCGTATCGGTTGACTTCAGTTGATATAGTCCAGTTTTCTTTCATTTACATTTCCAGTGTTCATTTGTGCGCTGTGACTATTTTCCATTTGTGATTTCTGTAATATCATAGTTGTTTAGTTTCGACCCTTTGCTATTATTGTAGTTCTTGAATACTTGGTGTGTATATATATATTTGTACCTAAGAATTCCGGCCTGACCTACAGCTGTGTGCAACATGCCCACCAATCAGGCAAAGTCTTCTCTTGGGTGTAGCAATGAACTTAGGGTAGGCCATTTGAATATCTATCACCTTGTAAACAAGGTTCCTGACCTATGTGTATTTTTAGACCAGCCCACAAGCTGTCACATCTTTGGTGTTTCAGAGTCTAGACTAAAAAGTACCATCAGTGATACATCCGTGTCTATTCCGGATTATACTGTTCTCCGTCGGGATGCCTCGTCCCCGCAGCACACCGGCTTAGCCGTCTATATACACAAATCTATACAACAAAGTGTTCGGAGGCGTACAGACCTTGAGACACCAAATGTTGAGAGTTTGTGGGTGGAGGTGAAAACACGCAAATCTCCCCCAGTACTGGTGGGATATATTTATCGGAACCCGGCAGCTAGCTGGGACTGGTACGATGATTTTGTGGAAATGATGGATAAGGCCTGTCAGAGCAAAACAGATATCGTCCTTCTTGGTGATTTTAATATTGATCTATCCAAGGGACCAAATGCTGTCTGGTCCTCAACGACGTCACTCTTCGGTTTAACACAAATGATCAAAGAACCTACAAGGATAACAAGAACATCCTCTACTCTAATCGATCATATTTATGCTACAAACTGTGGCAGAATCATAAATGCCAACGTCCCCTCTTTTGCTGTTAGTGATCACAGTCCGGTCTGCTGTGCTGTCTCCATGAAAATTGATAAGCCAAAACGAAAACAGCACACTTCAATCAGATACCGGTCCTTCAAAACGTTCAACAAGGATGACTTTTTGCTTGATCTTCAGAGCGCCCCCTTCCATAATGTGTATAACTGTACTTGTCCTGACAGTGCCTTATCCACATGGATGAATGTTTTCCTCGGGGTCCTCAATAAACACGCTCCCATACGAGAAAAACGCGTAAAACACACTACTGTCCCGCCCTGGTTAACTGTTGATATCAAACGAGCAATGTCACTTAGAGACAAGCTGAAAAAGGACAAAAGGTTCGATGAATATAAAAAACAGCGAAACCGAGTGAAGTATTTAGTCAGAGCAGCCAAAAAAAATCTCTTTAGTCAAATCATTTCAGATAAATGTGATACCGCATCCATCTGGAAAGCCTTAAATTCTGTCACTAGGGGTAAATCCACCTCGCAAATTCCATCAGAACTGACAGCTGAGGCGTTTAACAATCATTTCTTATCGGCTGCGGAATCTCTGGCCCAGTCAACTAAGACAAATAATGGTCCACTGTACGAAGTACCGCACTGCCTAAAGCAGCACTGTGATACGAAGTCAATACACACTAAGTTTAATATCCCGTACATTACAGTTGCTGAAGTCGGCAAATATATTGGCAGCATGCCAAACAAAAGATCTGCAGGCATAGATGGTATTAATAACATAGCACTCAAGATGTCATTACCATATACTGTAGATACTCTCACCTATATTTATAATCTTTGTATCGAAGAAAGCGTTTTCCCAGAGATACTTAAAAATGCAAAAGTTGTACCAATTCCTAAGTCTAAAGACCTCGACGATTTGAACAACTACCGGCCGATATCTGTTCTCTCCGCGTTGTCCAAGCCCCTAGAGCGACATGTTCACCTCCATCTCCTTGACTTTCTCGAAGACAATAATTTGCTTAGTATTCATCAATCTGGTTTCAGACCAAAACACTCCTGCCACACGGCATTAACTCGTATTGTTGACAACTGGCTATCATCAGTCAACAAGAATCTAATGTGTGGAGCACTTTTCCTAGATTTAAAGAAAGCTTTTGACCTCGTTGACCACTCTGTACTCCTAAAAAAACTTTCAACTTACCAACTTGGTGAGAAGTCACTGTCCTTCCTTGATTCGTACTTACGAGACAGGAAACAGTGTGTTTATAGTAATGGCAAATATTCAAGCCAAGGTAATGTAAAATACGGCGTACCACAAGGTTCAATCCTTGGTCCTTTGCTTTTCATACTGTTCATTAATGATCTTCCTCTACATGTAACTGATGTCACTGTCGGCTGTGACCTGTTTGCTGACGACACGAGCCTTCACACCTCCGGTAAAAATGTGTCCCACATAAATCGTTCTTTGCAAGATAGCTTAGATAAAGTTTCCCAATGGTGTAAGGATAACTATATGATCCTACATCCAACAAAAACAAAAGGTATGTTAATTACAACTAGACAAAAGCATCAGCTACGGCCACCACCCTTACAGGTTCGTCTAGATTCAGTAAACATTGAACAGGTTGCCGAGCGCCGCTTCTTAGGGGTGCATGTAGACGATCAGTTGAAATGGGAGTACCACATCAATGCATTATGCCGTACAATCTCAAAAAATGTATTTTTGTTGTCACAACTAAGAGATATCACTGACATTCACAGTCGCACTCTCTTCTTTCACGCACACATCAAGTCCCACGTCGACTATGCTTCCACCATTTGGGACAACTGCAGTGAAGTGCATTTCAACAGACTGAATTCGTTATACAAACGAGCGGTAAAAATGGTTATTCCTGGACCTATTCCGACTATACAAAAAATGAAACGGATGAACATTCTTAGTCTCCGAGAACAGCTCATGTTTAACAAATGTGTGTTCATGCATAAAATTCTCCATAATGCGGTTCCACCTTATTTAGCATCTCTTGTCGGACTGGACCATACTCGTGTGAGGACTTCGAGGAATAACACTCTTCCCCTACCCCTACCTCGCATAGATTTGTTTAAAACTAGTCTCTCTTTCGCAGGAGCTTTTCTCTGGAATTCATTGCCATCATGTATTAAAACGGTCCATTCACTGCGAACATTTAAGCAGTTACTTACGCAGTACCTTGCAAACCTCATGTAGCTCGAAAGCACATGCTAAAACTGAAGGACACCCATTACCTCACTGTTCGAGGTTTCTGATATATGTAGTATCATGCTCTTTCAAAATTTCAAATGTAAATGCATATAGACATGTACATGTATGTATTAGTCCACGCTGAAACTTGCTAACTTGATGAGTGCTTGAGAGAGAGAGAGAGAGAGAGAGAGAGAGAGAGAGTCACCTGTAAATATTTGATCTCAATGTTTTAATTTTCTTTGCTAGATGTGTTTTAGTAGTGTGTAGCAACGGCAAGTTTGTAAATTGACGATCTTCTCTGTCAAAACTTTAACCGTTGGAAAATAAAGTTTCATCATCATCATCATCATCTCTCTCTCTCTCTCTCTCGTTTCTAGATTAGCAGGACAGCTTGTAAGATAGGCAGACCATGCCTACAAGTCTTTATCCTGAAATAAACGTTTCAGTCAGTCAGTCAGTCAGTCTCTCTCTCTCTCTCTCTCTCTCTCTCTCTCTCTCTCTAACACACACACACACACACACACACACACACACACACACACGGACGCGACCCATGATTTTTTTGTTCTTCAGCTGATCTGTAACCACAACTACATCAGACGTCACTACTGGATCGTCTCTACTCGACGAAAACTCGGCTGAATGGTTTATTATTTCAATGACCTTCCCTTCTGGACAATTATTTTCTCTACAAACAAAACCTCTCCCATCGCCCTGCAATACGCCACAGTCCGTAAGCATTCACTACATTCTGCTCGGGAGTTGTGACAATCAAATACAATAACACTCACTATACCAAGCCGCGTTGTGTAAGAGGGAGAACAGTGTACGTTTTGCTTCTTGAATTCGGGTGTGCTTGCAGCTGGAGGAATGGGGGTTGGGGTGGCAGGGTTGGGGGTGGGAGGGGTGAAGGACGAAGGGAAGGAGGGGAGGCACTTGACCGGTCAGTCCATTGTTGTGTTGGTCAATTCCCCGTGCGACTGAAGGGCTCAGTAGGGCGACCGAAACACTGTCCTTGTATTTACATGTATTATTTTGTGTCTGAGTGTAGCGAAGACGCACTTCGCTATGTTTGTGTTCAGTACAGCCGCCATTCTTAGTACAGGCGCACTTTTAAATTGGGTCCAGCTAGCCTCAGTGAAGGGTCAGTTTTCACGTGCGCTGGCCACGTGATCACGTGATGAGCGCGTGATTTCTTGCATAAACACTAAAGATAGAGCCTTATACTAGCGAGAGTTTCCCGCGTTTTCCTCAGTCGCTTTCTGAGAGTCCCAGAGACTGTGTGTCGTCCCTCCAGCCCGGCCTCGAATCTTCCCCATTTCTTATGTTCAGGCGTAAAAGTCGAGGTTAATTACGGCTACGGGCCTAACCCAAACTTAAACAAAAGAACCCCCCCCCCCCCCCCAAAAAAAAAAAGGAGGCGAAGAAAGGAAGAAATAAATCCTTCTATAACGGCTTAGGCATCTTGCTGGAATGGATCCGCTTCCTGATTTAAAACAAACAACAACAACAACAAAAAAACCAACAGAATATTTTACCCTAGAGCTAGTTTAGTTCGAGGTTAGACTCTAACCCGGGACTAAAACCCCTAACCTCGACTTCTACATACGGAGCCAGGCGTATGCGGCCGGTCTCTACTCAAAGTACACACCGAACACTGTGGCAATGGCGAACATTTTCCCGTTGTTGTGGGTGACAGAGGCCGACGTGTCAGTGGAGGAGTCCCACAAACACCGACTGGCCACCACC
The DNA here is from genome assembly GCA_018292915.2 of Batillaria attramentaria. NCBI lineage: Eukaryota > Metazoa > Mollusca > Gastropoda > Batillariidae > Batillaria > Batillaria attramentaria. The sequence continues at coordinate 406,851 of JACVVK020000494.1, read as the reverse complement.
ATCCCCTGCTCGTCCGCGGGACCCAGCGCCACGTTGACGACGATCTTGTAACGGTCAAAGTGCAGCGACTTCACGGCTGACTTGATCTGCTCACTCAGCTGAGCCGCCATGGATGACGCCATAGTGGCGCTGTATGCCCGCGTGCCCAGTTGCTCCACCAGAATGTCCCGGATGAGGCTCTCCGACTTGGGCGCGCTGAAATGCTTAGTGTCGTCTGGCGACATCCGGTACGTATTCTCGTACCTCACCTTGGGTTTAGCGGCGGCGGCGGCTGCTGCTGCTGCAGCAGCGGCGGCTTCTTTGTCAAGCGAAGCTTTCGTCAACCGTCGGGTCTGCATCGTGGACAAGGCTATGCTTTTGAAGGTAGAGCGACGGGCGAGTTGAGCTGCTGTTGGCGGCGCCAGTTCTGCGTCACCTCCGTGAGCCGAGTTTTTACGTACCAACTCCGGCATGACTGAGGGTTTGCGAGCGGCGGCTGAAGGGAAGGTAGAGTTTTTGCGACCTGCGCTCGTCACCACAGAGTTTTTACGGGTGTCGCCTTTCACACCTGTACTGATATATTTCCCTTGAGGCGTCGGACTGGTAACACCGCTCTGGTAGGCAATTATTTTAAAAAGTCATCATCATCATCATCATCATCATCATCACTGCTATTATCATCACTGTCATCATTAATGTCATCATTAATGTTTTCATTGTAGTCATCATCGTCATTGTCGTCGTCGTCGTCGTCGTCGTCGTCATCATCATCATCATCATCATCATCATCATCGTCGTCGTCGTCGTCGTCGTCGTCGTGTCATCTTCGTGATCATAATCATCGTAGTCGTTTTCATCGTAATTATCGTTTTCATCAATGTAATCGATATTATCATTATCAATGTCATTACCGTAGTCATCATATATATTGTTCATTGTCATGAGCGCTACACTATCGATTACTCGTACTACACCTTTGAGAGAAAGACACGAGAAGAAGAAACAAAGTTTCCTAACATATTACGCGACAGGTTTCATGCAACAGTGTCTAAAAGAATACTTCAAACACTATGACTACTATTAAAACAGAAAAGAAGAATGAAAGAAAAAATGCAACATTTGTGAGCGAAGACTATGGAAAATAGCGGAAAAGGAAAACTACGAAAGAAGATGAAAAACAAGGATTTATTTCTCTATTTGTGAGAGGGTGAATTGACTGAGCACTTACGTCAATTCGCGCGTGTTTCACAGTAGCCGCCATGGTAGTCTACAACCTGTGCCTCTATACCCCTGTCTATGGCGTGTATCGCCTGAAAATAAGTTCAACATAAAGGTCAAAAAGGGGTTGGGGGAGGGAGGGAGGGTGGGGGTGCTGATGGAGCGGAGGAAGGGGTGGGGGTGGGGGTGGGTTGGGATGGCGAGCAGTTCGCTTTTCTCAAACTACAAACATGGTGTGGGAAAAAGAAAGTACCATCAGTATATTTACAATAACAATCAACAGTAACTATTATCCCGACAACCACTTATTATTTTATCTTTTATCAGACCAAGACCAAGGGCCTGTGATGCATGATGTGAACCTAGCACACGTCCCAGACCAGGCAGTACTGTATAGCGTTAGTTTATGCGGTTGGTCCTAGTCTGTCTCCATGCATCAGGTCCCAAGTCTCTTTGAATGGCGCGTGTCTTCTCCATGAATAAATTTTCTCTTGTGTTCTTGTTCACTCTCTGTATTGCCTTCCCTTCCTGTCCCTACACGCACATACAATCCGTGCACCTGTATTTGATGGCTGCTCGCTTACAATATGAATTAAAATATACATCAGCTAAAATAAATAAAAGAAAGAAATGCTAAGTAAATGAATAAGTTGATTAATTAGTTTACTAAAAAAAAAAAAAAAAAAAAACTACACCATTTGAGTGACTGGTTACAAAAGAAAAACAAAATGTCCCCCATTGCAACAACAATAATTACCACATACCTCCGGAAAGGATAGTGTTAGATCTACAAGAAACAGATCCATCACAGAAACAGCAACACCACATTTACCTCGTCAACCATTCGTCTTGATAATATGACCATCCACTCAATGGGTGCCGATTTCCCGAGTGTTTTCTCGCAGAGTGTTTTTCGCCTTCCTATTAATCCTCGCCCTACCCTCTCTACTCAGTGTCAATGCTGTTTCTACCTGAGGTTGGTCTCTACCAAAGCCGCTTAACCGGTTAATCCGACTATTCGCTACCGCATGCTCTGTGTAAGGCCATTTTCCAACACCCTTCAATTACAACAGCGAAAGCGACCTGCGGCCAACAGAGCCAAAGTTGAGTAATAAGGACGTTAGACTGAGAAAGAACCCTCGCGAAGGAGCGAACACTGGAGTTGTGCAAGCTTTACTAAGGCCAGGGTTTTGAGAGTGGCTTGATAATAGGGCTGGGCAGTTAGAGGTTAATGACAGGGAGGGTTAAAGATCTGACGGCTCCACAAAAATCTACAAACAATGGCGCGTCACCATACAAACAATGAACTTGAACAGGCGAGAGTAGCTGTGACTATGCAAAGCGCGAAGTCATCTCTGTCACACAGTTTTTCAGTGCTTTAGAATCAGCGATACCCAAGAACTGAATTTGTGTTGACTTTTTGTGTCTTCAGTGACGAGCCGCATCAATATTGTTGTTGGGTTTTTGTTGTTGTTGTTGTTTGTTTGTTTTGCAACACCCACCCACAAAGAACAATAACAGTCATGATCTAAAAGAATGCACATCAATATCAATATCAAGAAACACACACACACACACACACACACACACACACACACACACACACAGACACACACACACAGACACACACACACACACACACACACACACACACACACAGACACACACACACACACACACACACACACACACACACACACACCAAAACACACACACACACACACACACACACACACACACCAAAACACACACACACCAAAACACACACACACACACACACACACAGAGCAGAGCGGAGCTGACACAATGACACAACTGTAGATTTTGACACAGCATGTTTCCGGTTTTTTTGTTAGTTATAAAGATCTTTAACTCTAATCGTTCAACCTGTTTGCACGTGTAGATCTCGCGCTTTCTAAAACACCTTCAGGCACCGATAATCTTGTGTTTGTGACGCGAGCCGTTTCCAGTAAGCCATCATCGTGCACAACACATTATTTTTCTCTTTTACTCCATCTCTGCTCTAGTTGCCAAACCACGTCAAAGGGGTGAATGCACGAGTTCCTCGCAAGTTTTCAAAACCACTCTAAAACTGTAGCACCTTTTCTTTTCGACCAAATTTGTACTGGAAATTGTTCCCTCCATCTACTGCGGGAATCGTAGTCGTGGAGTCCGGTTAGCTCAGCGGGTAAGAAGGTTGAAGGTTGAACCAAAGACCTTGGACCAAGATCTTTGGTTGAACTGTCGGGGTTACTGAGTGTCCTGCATTCCTGTCATTTGCGTCAGCATCGCCGAGAGTTTGTTTCTAGTTTGAGGCCACCATGGTAACCTGTCTCACACCCGAAATACAAATTTGGGAAACTAATTCATATTAAGTTGACTTTTCGGACCGTTGTCGGATTTCGGCTTGTGTCAGTGGATAGAGTGTTCAGTTCTGGCTTGTATCAGTGGATAGAGTGTTCAGTTCTGGCTTGTATCAGTGGATAGAGTGTTCAGTTCTGGCTGAAACGGGCTTAGTCCATCTTTGCTAAGCCAGCTTATGTTGTAGAACAGTTTCACTCGTGAGTTCGCCTGTACGCTCGAAATACTCTATCTCGATGATTAGTACAGCTCTTAATGCGATACAATGTTGTTTACACTTTTGCGCGAGCGGTCGAAAATCAGTTCAAATTCTACGACTGTTGCTACACTACTGCAGCGCTCACTGTGGTCACCGCGTCATAGAGTGCACTTCTGTTGGCTCAGTGCCAGTATTATACAGACGCTGTCACTGTCCAGGTGTCTAAGTGCGTGGTGTGATGATAGTTACCACGGAAACAGGTCAGAACGATCTGTGAGCATCAAAATGGTAGCCATTAGCCCCAGTGGAGCGGCGTGAGCATTGGCCGGTCTATTCATGGCCTCGACTTTTACTGCTTGTTCTTTCCGACCAGGCTTGGGGGGTCATGTGTCAGGCTTTGACATATGTGACCCGTCCACAAAAGGGACCATAAGTCGAAAACAATCAATTTTGATATATGTAAATCACTGCAATCTACTGGTTAAGCGGTTTAATTCAATATAAGAATGAAAGCTGTACTACTAAAATTGACAGAGATATCAGCAGTTGAAGTTGGCTACTCACAAGGCGGCCATACTGACCCCCGGCACTCTTTTCGCCTGTAGCGGCGTTTGGCCTAGCGCGACTTACGGTCCCTTTCGCGAGAACGGGTCACATATTCTATTCCCCAGTTACAAGTGTACAAGGGAGAGCACACTGTATCTGTGACCTGCATCATTCACCCACAAGCTTGCGTGATGGTTGGTTGGTTGTCGTTTGTCCTTGTTTGTCTGTTATCAGTTTTCTTTGACTCACTCACACTCTCATCTCACTCTCAGAAATAGACTCGTATTCACGAAGAGCTCATTTACGAAAGGTTTGGTCTTGAATTCTCATATATCTCATACAGCCATCTTGCACCAACACACGCAAACATTTTACATGGACCTTATACACCACGCAATGAGCACACAGGACACCTACACGAGCACTAACAATGACACACTCAAGTCAAGTCAAGTCAAGCTGTTCATTGAATAACCAAAGGCCTACATCATCATCATCATCATCAACAAAAATAATAAGGAGGCGTTCCAGATCCAACAAAAAGACCGACTAAACTCCTACACATACTGTATATACACATGGATACACACATAACGAGAAAATTGATATCCTTACTTCCACAGCCAAATAATAATAATAAGTATCACGTATAGACAATGAAAATACAAACAAAATCACTGAAAACGTAGTACTTCAAAGTCAACGGAAGATATGGGAGAGGGGGGAGAGGTATACTATTGTCATTTGACCTTCGAGGAAATTCAAAGTATTTTGGGCTCGAACCCGAGGAAGGAAATTGACAAGTTGAAATATACTACCAAGGCTGTTTTCTTTGTTGAGTCGGGTAGGGAGGAGGGGGGTTGGGAATTCAACAAGTTGAGAGTCAGGCTGAAGATCGGAAGGATGTTCCCATGTCGAAATGTGTTATTTGGTTTTCGACGCCCTCGTCTTTGAAATCAGTTTTGTGTTGGACAGAAGGCGCTAAACCTCAACACGTTTATACACCGCTGTTTTTTTTCCATCCTCGCTTCCCTCGACAAGGGACAAAACTCCTGGCCTCTGAGTGCTAAATTTCCACTTGGAACAAAAAATTATCTCCTACCAAAAATTATCTCCTTCAAAAAAAAAAAAAAAAAAGCCCACAAAAAGGAAGTTTAAGTGCGAAAAACAAACAAACACAAACAAGAACAGCACCACTACTGCTGCTACTACTACTAATCATAATAATCAAAAGAAAGGATAATAAATTTGAATCCATCAAGTGCACGCCCAGAAATGATAATAGATTTTTGGATGTGCACTTGATCGATTCAAGATTCTAGATAAATGTTGTATACAAAAAGCCCTTCAGCCTGTTGATAAACTCATCAATAAGCTTAAAACTGTGTTACATGAGCACAATTATCTACACAATGTCATTGAGAATTATATACAGCTATGTAAAAAATAAAAAAAATAAAAAAAAAACTTAAAAAAAAACCCGCATCCATTCACCTGGTTATATACATGCAAAAGAACAATAGTTAACAACACGCCTACAAAAACATGTTGCAACATGAAGCAACGTGAAGTACAAAGACAGAAGAGAAAATGGCCTCCTTACAGCGCCATCTACAGAGTTCAAAGTAACAGACAGAGGACCACACAGTGACCCGCACATCAGTGACAGCAAACTGTACATAGGTACTTGAAACAAGTGTCCGCTAGACAGGTGTTAGTGTGGCCCTATGTAGCGTGGTTTCTCCGTTTTCACGATAAAACTGCTCCCACACAGAACTGGGCCAATACTCAGTTTTCTTTTCCATTCCTCCAGTTAGACCTTCTCTCTTGCGTCATTTCTTACATCAACCATGACGTCAAAGTTACACGCTGCGCGTGACACCCTGTTTATGACGATGCGTGTGACGTAGTGCTTGATGAGCCAGAAGATGACGCGTTAACGACTGTAATAACCGACATTGTCTCCTCCCGGTCCGTGTCCTGCTGACGAAAGTTCTGGGTCAGCACCTCTGTTGGTCGTGGGCCCTGACTCGTCTGGTTTCTCAACTGCATGTTTATTTCAGTTATTTCGTGGTCCAAGGTTCGAATCTCTCCCATCAAGGTGACGATCTCGGCTCTGGTTTGCGCGGCGACTGCCGTTTGAGTCTCGGCCATCATGCGTGCGTGCATTCGCTCTTGCATCTCCAGTGACGATTTGGTCCTCGTGCTGGATTCTTCACAGTTCCGCTGCTGAGACTGAAGACGGGTCAGGAGTTGTTCGATTTCATGCTTCGTTTGGTCCTGTAGTTGAGTGATTCCCCTCGCCACCTGGTTTATTTGTGATCGTAGTTGGGTTTGGGACCGAGTGATTTCCGTCGTCAGTGTTTTCAGCTCACTGACATCAGACCTCAGCTGATTCACTTCAGGCGTTGACTGGTTGGTTGTTGATCTCATGTCAGCCTCAATTTGGCGGATCTCAGCCCTCAGTATCGTTTGGTCTTGTGTTAACTCAAGCCTCAGCTGGAACATGTCAGCCTGCAATCTCTCCTCCATCTCAGCTTTCATCCTCGCCTCCATCTGACCTAACTCCGCCTGCACAAGCGACTGAATCTGTGCAGTTTGTCCATCATACACGACATGTGACTGAGGTCCACGTTCTGCCTGTGTTCTTTGCTCCTCAACTTCCATATGTGTAGCAGGTGTGTCAGCTTTGCCGTGTGCGGTGTGTGCATCAGGTGTGTCAGCTTTGCCGTGTGCGGTGTGTGCATCAGGTGTGTCAGCTTTGCCGTGTGCGCTGTGTGCATCAGGTGTGTCAGCTTTGCCGTGTGCGGTGTGTGCATCAGGTGTGTCAGCTTTGCCGTGTGCGCTGTGTGCTTCAGGCGGCTGAAGTTCCACAGACACACATCGGGCATCACGAGGTTGTGGGTCGTGTTGGGGTGTAGGTGGAGCTCCCGGTGCTGTGTCCGTCCCTAATGACACAAAGACTGTCGCCGTAAGAACAATTCAACAGAAACCTCACCCCAACGTTTTACAATAAACCTTGGCTTTACGACAAGACCATTACCTTTTCGTGAACACACATACGCAGTAGTACTTAGCAGGAAAAAAAAACCTTACAGAAGTCCGTGTGGCTTCGTTCTGTTTTATAAATTAGAAGAATAAAAACAAAGGAATGCTGCTACTACTACTATTACTACTACTACTGCAACTATTGCTGATGACAATAATAATGATAATAATAATAATACCCATTGATTATTTTCAGCGCCTAACCTAACATAAGTTGTAGGCGTTCTACATGAAACACGTGGAATCAATAAAATCTCCTCATGGAAAGAAATAGAAGAAATGAGTTCCGTTTGTATTGTTTACCGTGTTGATCAGCGGTGGAGATTTTTGTTCTGTGCGGACGGTCGGTGTGACCAGGAAGGGGACCCAGGTACAGGAACAAGTTCACGGTCCTGGGTCCCAACCTTACAGACACGGAGACCTGCTTCATCCCGGCCACTGTTATGGCGTCTGTGTGAATAATGAATAATTCCCAATTTAGCTGCAAAACTGAATTAAAAAAAAAAATTAAAAAAACCCACCGAGAATCAGCACGCGTCACATATAATGTATCGGTAAAAGTACAGTTCATGAATCCTGGATCCGGGTTGTCGTATGGAACATTTCCTACAAAGATATATATATATAATTTCACGCGACCATTCTTTATATATATATATATAAAATAGGAACAAAGGCGTCGCTAAAGCCGAAAACATGCGGTCAATCAGGTCAATTTGAAAGTAGGGGAAGTAAGTAAAGCTGAGAGCGCTCCCTAGATCTAGGAGGTGTGTGCTTTGTATGCCATTGGACAAGTCCGCCTTGCCCTATATTGGCTACAAGCCACAATGGAGGAAATATAGGGCAATATAGGGCAAGGCGGACTTGTCCAATGGCATACAAAGCACACACCTCCTAGATCTAGGGAGCGCTCTCAGCTTTACTTACTTCCCATATATATATATATATATATATATATATATATATATATATATATATATATGAGATGTGTGCTGTGTATGCCAGTGGACAAGTCCGCCTTGCCCTATATTGGCTACAAGCCACATTGGAAAGGGGGGGGGGGGGGACCTACCATCCTACCGCTGAAACGTCTAACAGATCTAAGGGTATATCACCATTCATAGGGCCCCCATTCCCCTCCCACCGGGAGGAAAATGGTCGGTACAACCAAGGCCATATGAACTGGTGATTTTAGCCGCTCACGACCATGGTTTCGGGTCAATGGGACCCTCATCAGGTGAGCATGCGGCGATACCCACGAGGGCTGCAGCGTCCAACCAGCACTAAAAGGCTGCCCCAGAATAATCTGGTGCGTCTCCAGTACTAGCAGACGTCGCTACCCTACCTAAAGCTCTGCAAGAGGTTTCAGCGGTAAAAGGCTAAATAATTTAGAAGGAGCAATTGCCTAAGTGTAATGTCATGTAATTACATTTAATATAGAATAGGAACAAAGGCGTCGCTAAATCCGAAAACATGCGCTCAATCAGGTCAATTTGAAAATAGGGGAAGTAAGTAAAGCTGAGAGCGCTCCCTAGATCTAGGAGATGTGTGCTTTGTATGCCAGTGGACAAGTCCGCCTTGCCCTATATTGGCTACAAGCCACATTAGAAAGGCGGGGGGGGGGGGGGGGGACCTACCATGCTACCGCTGAAACGTCTAACAGATCTAAGGGTATATCACCATTCATAGGGCCCCCATTCCCCTCCCACCGGGAGGAAAATGGTCGGTACGACCAAGGCCATATGAATTGGTCCACTGGCATACAAAGCACACATCTCCTAGATCTAGGGAGCGCTCTCAGCTTTACTTACTTCCCCTATTTTCAAATATATATATTAGGTTTAGGGTTGTAGTCGCCCACACTTTCTGGCGATAACTTTTCATGGAACCACTTTACCTATCAAAGAGACAAAGTTGTTCCTGGCTTACTGGTGGTGGAAAAGGACGTTAAACCCATAACATCCCCCCACCCCACCCTCACCCCTCCAGGCTTACTGATC
>JACVVK020000494.1:340000-390000 GCA_018292915.2 Batillaria attramentaria | reverse complement strand
TTATTAGTATTTTCACGAAAGCAAATAAATTATCTTTATTTTTACAGAGCCACACTGGTCGTGTTTTAATTTCAGGAGACACGTAACTCAGACCCTCAAATGAACTGCATGTATACTTTACATGCATTATACTAAATTCATGTGTATTTTGCTTCGTACCTGGAATCAGTATAATTATTTATACTCCCTTTATGATTAACATAATATAGCATAATACAGACCGACAGGCATGCATTATTATTATTATTAATTCTCTCTCTCTCTCTCTCTCAAACTCATCCTACCTGACACCTCCCTAACCACTGATGAAAAGATCACGGCTTTAGACTGTCTACCACTTGATAAACATCTGGCCTTTAATAAATGCATCATGATGCACAAAATTATCAATGGCAAAGCGCCCAACTACTTGTCTAAACTGTTTAGACCTTTCGACAGCGGGTACAGCACTTCGAGGAACAGTCTCTTCGTTACACGCCCCAGGCTAGACTTGTTCAAATCAAGTCTCTCTTACTCAGGAGCACAGTTATGGAATAATCTCCCATCTCATGTTCAGTCTACTTACTCCTCTCATATCTTTAAAGCTAAAGTTTATCATTACTTTTCTACGAACTAAGTATTAACTACTTCTCTATTAGTTTTCCGACAGCTTTTCCATGCTTTTATTCTGTAGTCCCATTTCATATGTTAACGTTTTACTGCGTAGTGTATTACTCTTGCGCTGTATAGTGTCACGTGCTGTATGTGTGATACTGTGGGTAATCACATGTATGTCTTATGCTATATATGGAATGTTAGGTATGCCCTCTGTGTGTGTGTGTGTGTGTGTGTGTGTGTGTGTGTGCGTGTGTGCGTGCGTGCGTGTGTCAAGGACAGACAGTTAGAGAGACCTGTGCGTCTATGTTCTCATCCTTGGAAAATAAAGTTTCAGTCAGTCAGTCAGTCAGTCTCCCTCTCTCTCTCTCTCTCTCTCTCTCAACAGCAAACAAATAAAGCAATAATACAATCCTGCGTATACCGCATTATAAACATTAATTAAAACGTACCATTTCAACTTCGTCAGGAAGAATTCACTGAATTAATTGAGACGCTCCCACTTGTAGCCGCTGTAAACAGCAGAAGAGCCAGTTTTCTATCTCTGTCTTTTGTTAGACGTCTCCGGCAAGAGCTATCACCACGGAGTATTTCTAATTCACACAAGCTCCAATGTACTACTATAGATAAAAACATTCCTCTAAATGCCGATTACCACAAAAATGTGTAAAAATAACAAGCGCTTGATGGGCTATGTTGTGTAATAATAATAATAATACATCAAACGTAGAGCCGCTACCACTATTACTATTTTTAATTACTGTTACTGTTTTAAAAAATTCACATTGTTTTAATATATGTAAATAGTCACAATGAATTTAATAAATGCTAATTATAACACAAGTACATGTCAAATATTTATAATTTGAGCTGGTAATGACTATAGTGCTAATGATATGCGAATAGATGCTAATATATAAAATTATATATATTATAAAATTTTAAAATTTTAAAATTTTATTTATTATTTTACCATCGTCATCATTCCAATAAGTGTATGTAGTAATTAGAAAATAATATGTATGTATACTAATGTATAATGATATTAGTTATGATAATGTACAATAATACGTACTACTACTACTACTACTACTACCACCACCACCACCACCACCACCACCACCACCACTAATTTTAGCCTCAGAAGACTGTGATAGTGTATTAATGTTATGTAATGAGTGTAATGTTATGTAATGAATGTATAGTTGATGTATTTTAATGGCTATTTTAAATGGTGCATATTGCGATTATTCAGAAGTAAGTTAGGTGATACTTAATTCTTTATCTAATTTTAAAGTGTGTTATATATTGGTCTATGTGTTTTTCATTTTATGCTGTATGTATTGTCTGTTTGTTCGTTTTAAGTCCACCACGACCGAATTTTCCATTTGGGATAACAGATTAATGTGAATCTGAATTTGAATCAGAGTAAGAACAGCGCTAGAGAACATGAGTCCCATTGTCAAAACATTAGGGTAACTATGTAGAGTTTGTCAGACACCTTGTAATAAAAGTCTTTCCTTGCGCATGTGAACAGAGCCCAACTTGTTTTGTTGTTCAAATCAATACTCCACATCAAAGATTAGCTTGAACGGTCACCCTCAAATGCACTTATTTACAAATCAGATGCTAAATCTACAAGTATGTAATGGAACATGCATTTCTTTTAATAATAATAATAATAAAGATTTATAAGGCGCCTATACATGTAAATTACACAGGCTCTAAGCGCCGTACATCATAACAAAACTTAAACAGGTATCACTGACAGTACACAGATAACATAAAGCACCCAACAATATACACAGTATGAAATTCATTTCAGTCAGTCATGTGTCGAGAACATGAAACTGAAGCGATAGTTTTCTTGTGATTTTCAACATCTGTCATAGTCAAATCAAGTTTAGCCACCTAGCGACCCATCTGGAAAGGCAGAATCATTTTGTAATCTTGTCTTTGTGTAGTCTCAGTTAATACACAACTCGGAAGCCTGATGCAGAACTGTATGTTATGACGGTGTGTTGGATGTGTTGGCGGAGGAGGCAGAGTCTGAAGCATTCACGACTGTGATGACGGAGTCTGTCTCCTCTCTGTCTGGGCCCAGCTGACGAAGGTTGTGCGAGGGGACCCCCATCTGTCGGGTCATCGTGCTTGTCTGGTTCGTTGGCTGCCTCCGTATTTCCGGAAGCTGGTTGCGTAAGGCTCGAATCTCTCCCTTCAGGGTGACGATCTCTGCCCTCGTCTGTGATGCTACCGATGCCTGAGCGTCAGCAATCATGCGGGTCTGCATCCGTTCTGACATCTCAAGCGATGACTGGGTCCTGGCATTGGATTCCACACATTCCTGCAGCTGGTCTCTCGTCTGATTCTGGAACTGCTCAATTTCACGCCTCGTTTGAATTTCCATTTGAGCGATTTTATTCGCTAGGTGTTTTGCTTGCGATTGTAGCTGGGATTGGGACTGTGTGACGTCAGACGTCAATGTCTGTAGCTGAGTGACATCAGCCCTGAGTTGGTTCATTTCGGGTGTAGACTGACTGACTGCAAGTTTCAGCTCATCCATCTCTGACATCAGCTCGGTCATTAGCTGACTGTATGCAGATCTGATCTGATTTTCAGGTTTTGTGATTCGAGAGTTGATTTGTGACTGCAAGAGGCTTATTTCCAATTTGACTCTAACCTCCGACTCAGTTATCCCTTTACTCAGTTTGTTTACTTCGGACCTCAACTGGGACATTTGTTGTTTTCGTGTCTGAAGCTGTTTTTCCATCTGTGTTTGGAAGTGGGCTGCTAACGCCTGAAGTTTTCCTTCCATCTCAGCTTCCATTTGAGCTTTCATCTGAGCTTGCATTTCAGCTTTCAGTTCAGCTTGCAGTTCAGCCTTCATTTCAGCTTTCATCGCAGCTTCAAGCTCAACTTCCAGCTCAGCTTTTATTTCAGCTTTCGAGCTTACTACCGCTTCCACTCGATGTGACAATGACTGGAAATGAGACTGAGTCAGGGCAGTTTGCTCATCGTACTCGGCATCTGACTGAGGTTCACATTCTGCCTGCGATCTTCTGTCCTGAACTTCTTCTGGGTGTGTGTCAGCCGTAAGTGTGTCAGCTTTGCCATGTGTGGTGTATGCTTCCAGTGGGTGAAACTCCACAGACAAACACTGAGCATCAACAGGTGGTTGCTCGTGGAGGGGTGTAGGCGAACCTCCACTATCATTGTCGGTATAGGTGGCCGACTCGTGTCCGGGGTCTTCATAGAGAAACAACGGATCAAACTCACTGCTGAGTGTCGTGGCCAAATACCTGCTGGTACGTTCTTCGTCGCAGTCTCCACAATGGAAGCTGCAATAGTGTCAACACGTTTCCTATAGTCGCATCTCGGTAGTCAACGCGGCAACCTGTTATTTTGATCTTCTATTTTACATCATATCAGTGATTTGTGTTTACAAAGGTCGCACGTGTGTGTGAATGCGTTTTGACCTGATGGACGATTTTCTCTATGGTTTTGTTTCTTGTAGTTTCGTGCATAATTTTCTGTGTTGATTTTTTTTTTCTTTTATACTTTGCTCCCTTTTTTCCGTAGTAGATAGTCTCTGTAGTATTAGCAACGGCAAGTTTGCCAACTGGCGAATTTCTGTCAAAACTTTTACCGTTGATAAATAAAGTTTCATCATCATCATCATCATCATCTCTACTTGTGTGTGTCTGTATGTTTGAGCAGCTTCTGGTCACACAAATCAAACCAAACAAAAACAAAGGACAGTAAGATAAGTTATGCTTTCAACGGAACAGGTCATACCTATTATGAAAAAGTGCTTTGACGTCATCAGTGATGCATGTGGCACATGCCAATGTCTCCAGATGATCCAGGTCCAGTTTTGTTACCTGTCCAAATTGCCTCCCTTCTCCATTCTCTTCTTGTTCTTCTTCTTCTTGGCTTACTTCCCCTCCATCGAACTGCCTGGTCTGATAGGACATAGTGACAAATGGTTGCTGCTTAAAGCCGTAAAATGTCAACACAATAGCAGACCAGTTACTGGTAAAACTCTGACCGAAAAGCTCAAGACCATGATGTCACGTGATACTGGAAGTTGTCATATATCTAAAAATAGGACGTGGAGTTCTTCCCATACAAATCCGTGAAAAATCGTGCTTGCATAGCTGCTAAAGAGAATCAAACACGCACATCACTGTAAAGTCGTGCGCGCGCGCGCACACACACACACACACACACACACACACACACACACACACACACACACACACACACACACACTAACCGCTGTAGCCGTCACAGAATTCTGCTGAGTGAATAGATCGACAAGTATTGGCTGCAAAGTGTAGCGCCCCGGCTGAGAGGCTGAGGCTTAGGGCTGGAGGGGCGACACACATCTGCTGGGAATCTTAAAAAGCGACTGATGAAACCTTGGGAAACACACGATATTATAAGGTTCCATCTTTAGCATTAATTTTGTGCAAGGGGTCAGTCAGGCGGTTAGCACGTGATCACGTGTACAGCGCGGTCAGCGCACGAGCACTGACACTTCGACGTGGCTAGTGTGGCCAAACTTAAGGGTACAACTGTAGTAACAAATAACTCCTGTACTAAACACACATACAGCATATTGCTTCCTCGCTACAAAAGAAACTAACCGCATAAGTTTGCGCTCTGGTGTTGACGTGGTCGAAATAGCCATAACTTGTCGCAAGGCCGTTGTATGTCGTAAACAGATCATCTTCTGCAATTCTTTGCCGTTCTGCAAACACGAATTTGGTTACATTGTCAGAAGGCGGTGATGTCTTAATGAGATACATATTGCGGGCACAAATCATTTTGCAAACATTCTTTGATATTGCATACATAAAGACACATCGATCTTGTGATTACCCAAACTCATCAAACGAGAGAAATCCTAATATTCCGAATGCGTATACGCCATATAAGAACAAGCACTGCATCTTTAAGGAGAAGAAATCTAATATCATAATCTATTTTCGCTTTGGTTGGTTACCATGCAGAAAAGCTGTTTCGTGCAGGACGTGGCTGTGATGTGGAAAGGTTCCCTGATACAGGAACACGCTCACTTCGCGTGCAGTCGGCATTCCGGAGGACTCAAATGGCACAAGGATGTGTTTCATTTCTACCACTCCCAAAGCGTCTGTGAGAAAACAACTGAAGTCTGTGGATTGTGTGCAGAACTGGGCAAAATCAAGCACTGTACTTCGTATCGATAAATCACATACACCCGGTATTATCCAATTACAAAACAGGCAGAGTATTGAAAAAATACAGAAACACCTTGTCTGCTTTTCTGGATAATTTCCATGTCAATCGACCCCTCTGCTTGAGTGAACACAAAACCTTTTGTAGTGCGTTGGTAGAGTAGCTGCTCATGTGTGTGTGTGTGTGTGTGTGTGTGTGTGTCTGTCTGTGTGTGTGTCTGTCTGTCTGTCTGTCTGTCTGTCTGTCTGTCTGTCTGTCTCTCTGTCTGTCTCTCTGTCTGTTATTCTGGATATATAAATACATGTACTGTGTACTTGTCTTATCATTGTATTCGGTGTATGTGAATGTAATATTGTACCAATTGTCTTGAAACACCAAAAAACGCACATAAAAGTTACATAACATACAAAATTGCATCATTATTTCTGTATCAGGTGGGTTTTTGAATTTAATATTTACACAAAGCAACACACACGCAGTATACGTGATGATTGTCGCCCAGTATATAATCAATAAAAACACAAAGTTGAGAGGTAAGTTCTCTGTACACACTAAACTTACAATATTCAATAAACCTACCTTTATAACGCGCAAATTGAACAAAAGCGATTCCTTCATTGTGTAGACACTTGATGATTTCCACACGACGCCGTCTGTCAACTAAACTTTGAAGCGCGTGTTTTAACCCTTTGTCGGTGATGGGTGGATAGAAACTAGTGACAAGGACCATAGCACTGCGACTACGCCTCGGCCTTGAACCTGTAACAGTATGAGTATTTATTTATCTTCATTTCTATTTCTTTTCTTTCTTTTTTTTACATTTCAAAAGCCTGGAGTGAAATTCATTTGCATATTACCTTTAGTCCGACTTTGTTCCAGAAAATCTCTCAGAAACGGAGTTCAGAATATGTTCGCCTTAGATAAATTATGGTTGCCATTTTGGCACTGATGCCAGCGAAATGTAACACACTCCTCAAAACTGAAAAGTGAGGGGTCACCTAACATTTTCGAGCGTTGTCGTAAGATGGCCATAGCTTTGAATAGTTCGTCAAAAATGTCCAAAAGTCTATATTAAAAAATAACAATAAATAATCCACATTGGCACGTTCTGAGCAAAATGTCGACATGCAGGAGAACGTCGCTTTATTGAAACCTCTCCTTTTCACCTTAATGTTGCTTCATGTTGTTTTGTGTAGTATAGATGCATAGAAGTTTCTTATGTGTAGTTTTTTTTATTTATTTCAGGACCCCATTGTAGCATGTGGAATATTAATGGTGGACACGCACGCACGCACGCACGCGCGCACACACACACACACACACACACACACACACACACACACACACACACACACACACACACACACACACACACACACCAGACTATACATTTCTGCACCATTTACCTTGACTGGACACAATGTGACGTCCGCTGTACACAGATCTGCTTTTTTCGTCGTAAAGAAACATACACAGGGGAAATCCTTCACTCTCGTGATTTTCCTGTCGAACTGTCGTCATTGCATCTGCAGCAGAGACAATGAGTCAGGTCTACTGAGCAGGTTTTTCTCCATTAATGATTGTTAGTTAGACATTCATACATACAAACAGAGAACAAAACAAAAGACAAACAAATGAACGATAAACCAAAGGCAGTTTCTACTTTTACCTTCGTGGTCTTTGAAATGAACGACGCAGGTGAACGAATCCAGCTGCTGAATACGTTCAACCTGGTCGATGTCAACTGGTTCGCCAAAAGTGAACCAACAACCACAGATAAGGACAGTACGGAGCGTTGTATGCTCTGCATGAACTGGCGCCAGATCGTCCACAATATTTTTCTTGCTGACGTGCCGGCTGTCTGTAAACAGAGAGAGACAGACAGACAGACAGACACAGAGAGAGACAGACAGACAGAGAAACAGAGAGAGACAGACAGAGAGACAGGCAGAGCAGGGAGTAATGGTCATCCTCAAATTGAAATTACTATGTAAAACGTTTTATATGTATGTCACAAGGCGAACTGGCATTCAGAGTAATCCCTGATTGCCCAAGTGTAATTCGAGCTCCAGATTTCTCCATGCTGAACTCTACGTAGGGGATCCCGGATTCCCCTAATAGTCATAACTCTGACTGGATGAACAAGTAATCACAACAAAAAGCCCAGTATGTTTGTTGAGGGCTACCAAAGAGCATGTGTACCAAGCGTACTTGACATGCTCTCTGGTGCTACAGTGAGTTTCACTCACACAGGTGTCAGTACCAGTGTCACAATCAATGTCAGTACAGTGGCGGTTTGAAAACGATTTCTCAAGCGACTTACTTCTATGAAATTTTAGAGGAGATTGTCAGAGGTTTGAAATGTTGCCATGAATTGATACACTGTGTGTTTAAAAAGCACAATACACCAAAATTTTAGTCAGGCGACATTTCTTTGGGGGAAAAGGCGAAATTCGTCAAGATGGACCCAAGTTCAAGGTATAGTGCAAGTCATTATTCAAACCACAGCAGATAGCGCTTGAAACTTGGTATTTTGTGCCAAAATATCATGCCCTGTCATCACGAAAGCAAGAATCACTGGGATCATGAAATCCCCTGGCTAAGTCCGGTTCTTGATTTACCCCAGGGCAATCCCGGATTCCCCCAGGTGAAATCACTATCCGGATCCGGGACCTCGATTTACTCTGGGGTAATCGGGATTTCCCAAATCCAAGTTTGCCCTGTGACACAGATATACATCAATGCAAGCTTTAGCACAGAACGGCCCTTCACACTATGATGGATGATGTAGGAGTAGCCTTGTCAAAATATCGAATTTAACGCACTTGAGTGATGAACAAAAGGGAAAATGCATGTATTTATTACTAATGGTGCATTGTTTAGAGATTAAACAGTACCTTCAAAAACTGCTCTCAAACATTTAAGCAAAAACCACCTTTCCACGACAGAAAACACAGTGTAAATAAACCTGCTGTCTTCTGCCTTGCAGACCCTATGCGCAGAAGGAAGTCCATCGCCAGACGCTGTCACCTGGACAAAAATAACACCTGAAATGACAAGGGGATTTGGTTTAGTGGTTAAGGTATCCGAAGTTGGATCCTGAACCTCCCGGTTTGAATCCCGGTGGGCAGGAATTGGGATGGATTTTCCAAATCGGGTCAAAATCACGCGCAGACTTGTTTACGGTGCCTGTCCCGCCCTCGTGTACACACACGCGCACAAATATCAAGTGTGCACGCTACAAATCCCACGTCCATCTTTCGAAGAAGAGTAGGCTGTGCCCGGTGGCGTGGAAAACAGAAATACTGTCGAACGCACCAGAAGGTACAGCAGGGTGAAAGTAGCGCTTAGCGGCAACAGGCTTTCACTGCTTAGTCCTCCAGACCTGCGGCGCCATGAGCATTTGAGAAGAGATAGATATATGCGCCGAGGAGAAGTCTACCATACCATACCAAATGTGTGATCACTATTGTCAAGCAACAGGCAACTGTATGTGTGTGATACTCGTAGTTTGTGTCTGTAATTTTGTTGTCAACAATCACAATGCTTGT
Organism: Batillaria attramentaria; assembly: GCA_018292915.2. Lineage (NCBI taxonomy): Eukaryota > Metazoa > Mollusca > Gastropoda > Batillariidae > Batillaria > Batillaria attramentaria. The sequence continues at coordinate 380,635 of JACVVK020000494.1, read as the reverse complement.
CAATTCATTTTGATACTCTACTGAAAATTTGCGTCTTTATTTGTAGACCAAAACTGTGTTGATGTTGATGATGTTACTCAGGTAAACCAGTTACAACATCGGCGCAGTATGGTTCATTTTTCTAACTTGACCTGCATCTGTGAATTGTGTGAATTGTGCTAGCGCCCCCTACCACCCCCTCCCACATTCCCGGCCTCACCGTCGTCTGTCACTGAATAGCAACACTTGCAGCTGTGACAAGCTTGAAAACAGTAGCCCACAACTAGGATTTCAATAAAGCTCACACACAAGAACTCACAAGAAGTATTGATCTTAGGTTTCAAGGCGCGAGTTGATATCTTTTGCTGACAATGATGATAGACTGTAAATCTCGTCTGATTACTATGTGCAGCCAGAAAATACTGAACGTGGCAACATCCGGGAACCGTGACGTGTGTAACAACTGTGTAAGGGTTGGGTATCTATTCTTGCATTGCTCTCACCGACCAGCGATACACTACAGCAACGCTGTGAGAACCGTCGGCCAGCAAGCTGGGACAAACATGCATAGATCACCAAACACAGGCTACTTCAATGAGAAACCGCTGCAAGCACACTTCAAGTCCAAAGGAATTAGATCACATGCACCACATAAAGCCAACAAAGGAAGTTTGCAATTATTACTAAAGGCCGAGACGCCTATATTACTAAATTACTCCTACTACTAAATTAAACGGAAACAACACATACCTAGACTTGTACTTCTGTAACACCTGCACAACCAGCCCGTACCTGCAATGTCGCGAAAAGAAAATGCAAATGGCGTCCTGGTCTAATAATAATCATATGACGTGTCGCTATTTTCGGTTTCAGAGTTGTGCAGCAGGTGTGCCCAACGAGTCAAGCGAGGGGACAGCGGCACACTATAAAAGCCTGTCAGTTGGCCAGCGTTTCCATGAACCACAAACCAAAACCGAAAGTTGCGCCAGCCAGATCTTATTGTACGGTTGCCACTGGGGCTAAACGAGACGGCCGTGGACAAAAGAAATGCTACTAGCGATTCAAAATGTAGCGTACGGTGCTTACAAAGTTATGTAATCAGGGGCCGTTCTGTACCAAAGAGAAACAGACAGATAGACAAAGAGAGAGAATCAATGAATCAATCAATAAATCAATGAATCTTCATTTCTCATCGGTTGTTGTGCACATTTTAAGTATCTGCTGTTGTTAGAAACTGTTGAAGTTGTTGTTGTTGTTGTTTGGTGTTGGTTTGTGTGTGTGTGTGTGTGTGTGTGTGTGTGTGTGTGTGTGTGTGTGTGTGTGTGTGTGTGTGTGTGTGTGTGTGTGTGTGTTGTTGTTGTTGTTGTTGTTGTTGTTGGTTTTTTGTTTTTTGTTGTTGTTTTTTTTTGGGGGGGGTGTTGTTGTTGTTGGTTTTTTTTTGGGGGGGGTGGGGGGGTGGGGTACCAGCATTCAACAGCCTACACAGAAACGAGGCAATGTCGAATTTGCGGCTAGCACCCAAAATGTGATGGAGAATGTCGTCCAGACACAATGTACATCTCAGAATTTTATCCAATATGCAGGGTCTTCGGCAATATCTAATCCCTTGCAAAATTTGATCGGTATATAGATCATTCGTGAAATGATTTCTTAATCAATACATGGTAATGGTCTGGTTTGCTAGGCTACTGAAGTATGCTAAACTCTGGAGACAAATGACAATGACAATGACAAATGTTTTATTTAGTTTAGGCTTTTCGGCCCATAACTAAAGGGGGGTGGGGTGAGGGGAACACGTACAAAGTGTGTCACGAAGTTCTAACGCCTTAAGTATAAACATAGCTACGCTATATGTTAAGCTAGAACAACTGTCGGACATAATTACTGAAAATCGAAACAAAGATGGATGCCTTGTAAATTTACCAGGAATGTACTGTTTTCTCAAGGCACTGTAACTGGGACATACAAACAAAAAATGCATTTCAGTTTCATTATCTGGACAATGTGGACATTTAAGGCAGACACCAGGGTCTTTACAGAAGCGGTATTTGTGACATTTCAAACTAGTAATTCCAAGTCTGAATCTAATGAAAACATCCCTTAGACCAATGTGATTAAGAGCCGACAGAAAGTTACTCTGTACTAATGTGTTTTTAAATGTATTATAGGGGAAGAAGCGTTTACTGTCCATTAACTTAAAGTGCCACTCTTGTTCAAAACATTCAATTAATCGCTGCTTAAAGGTCTTCAAAAACAATTTAACATCGCCAACGCCCTGATTTTCCCAGACATATCCGAAACCATAACGATAAAGCACAATCATGACATGATGAACCCAAGTAACCTTGTTCTGTTGATGTAAATTATACAACATACAGTATGCTTTCCTTGGAAATCTATTTTGGGGCATAGCAATTACTTTTAACCAGTAGCCAACATTTCTAACAAAAATATTTATATAGATCGGATGCCTACCGCACTCGCCATAAACTAAGGTATTTGGAGTTCGTGATGTCACACCTAAAAATCTTTTCATTGCAAAAACATGTACTCTTTCCAGAATGTTGTGGTCAACCGACAAACCCCACACCTCAGATCCATATAACAGTATTGGCTGAATTTGCGAATCAAATAGTCTGAAAAATAACTTGGGGCTACGGTCACCAAGAAACCATAATACTCTCAGTATAGAGATGACACCTTTTCTTGCTTTTGCAGCCAGATCTTCTACTGCCTGTGTGAAAATACCACGAGTTGACATATAGATTCCAAGATATTTATAGGCATTTACAATTTGAATCCTTTGACCATCATAGTACCATTTTTCCCGTTCAGCGATATGCCCACCATTTCTAAAGACCACTATGTTTGACTTGTCCATATTAACTACTAGATCTAGGTACTTAGCGGTATTGTACAAGATGTTCAACTGGTTTTGCAAACCCACGATTGTATCAGACATTAAAGCTACATCATCAGCAAACAGAAGGATTAATAACTGGACTAAGTCAGGTGAAAGCTGAATACCATGACGCCCATTGGACCTAATTTCTTTTGTCAGTTCATTTATAAACAGCGAAAACATAACCGGACTGCAAATTTCTCCTTGTTTTAAGCCACGGGGGCATTCAAAAACATCTGTTACGTCAGCCCCAACACGTACCCTGGCTTTGACTACTTTGTACATACTCTTTATTGCCCTGAGGAGTTTACCATGCATCCCATTCTTATGTAAAACTTCCCACAGTTTATCTCTAGTGACTAAGTCGAACGCTTTACGAAAGTCTATAAAGGCAACATATAGTTTCTTGTGTCGTACTAACTGTTTTTGTATTACAGCCATAAGAGTAAAAATATGATCGACTGTGCTGTGTTTTTTCCTAAATCCTGCTTGCTCTTCACCAACTATATCATTTTCTTCAATCCAGTGGGTTATTCTCTTATTAAGTATTGAGCTGTACACTTTACTACAAATATTTAGTAGGGAGATACCTCGATAATTGTCCGGTTGGTTCACATCACCTTTTTTGTGTAAAGGTTGAATAATGGATTCACACCAAGAGTCTGGGAAGTTGCCAGTGTCAAACAACACATTGAAATATGAAGTTAAGAAGGGTGTTATGGCATCTAAGGAGTTCTTAAAGAATTCACCAATAAGCCCATCAGGCCCAGCAGCTTTGTTGTTTTTCAATGTATGAACAGCAAACACTACTTCTTCCTCAGTTATCTTACTATTTAACCAGTCATCATCATCACTATTACTAACACCTACCGCAGCACCGAAACTACCTGCAATACTATTACTAACACTACCAGCAACAGTAACATGACCACTGCTAACACCCTCAGCAACACCGAAACTACCTACAATACTATTGCTAACACTATCAGCAACAGAAACATAACCCACATAACCATCATCAATGCCATCAATATCAGTAACACTACACACATCACTATTACTAACACCATTGGTAGCAGGAACAGCACACACATCAGTAATACTAACACTATCAGTAGCAGTAACACTACACACATCACCAGTACTGAAACCATCAGTGACAGTAACACTACACACATCACTAATACTAACACTATCAGCAGCAGTGACACAACACACATTACTAACACCACAAGTAGCAGTACCACTACACACATCACTAGTACTAACACTATCAGCAGCGGAAACCCAACAGACATCACTAGTACTAACACCATCAGTAGCAGTAACACTGCTCACATTACTAACATCATCAGTAGCAGTAACACAACACACATCACTAGTACTAACACCATCAGTAACAATAACACTACACACATCACCAACACTAACACCATCAGTAGCAGTATCACTATACACTTCACCAACACTAACACCATCAGTAGTAGTAACACTACACACATCACCAATACCAACACTAACACCATCAGTAGCAGTATCACTACACACATCACCAATACTAACACCATCAGTAGTAGTTACACTACACACTTCACCAACACTAACACCATCAGTAGTAGTAACACTACACACATCACCAATACCAACACTAACACCATCAGTAGCAGTATCACTACACACATCACCAATACTAACACCATCAGTAGTAGTTACACTACACACTTCACCAACACTAACACCATCAGTAGTAGTAACACTACACACATCACCAATACCAACACTAACACCATCAGTAGCAGTATCACTACACACATCACCAATACTAACACCATCAGTAGTAGTTACACTACACACTTCACCAACACTAACACCATCAGTAGTAGTAACACTACACACATCACCAATACCAACACTAACACCATCAGTAGCAGTATCACTACACACATCACCAATACTAACACCATCAGTAGTAGTTACACTACACACTTCACCAACACTAACACCATCAGTAGTAGTAACACTACACACATCACCAATACCAACACTAACACCATCAGTAGCAGTATCACTACACACATCACCAATACTAACACCATCAGTAGTAGTTACACTACACACTTCACCAACACTAACACCATCAGTAGTAGTAACACTACACACATCACCATCAGTAGTAGTTACACTACACACTTCACCAACACTAACACCATCAGTAGTAGTAACACTACACACATCACCAATACCAACACTAACACCAGCAGTAGTAGTAACACTACACACTTTACTAATACCTACATCACCATTACCAGCAATATCAAATACATCACCACTACAAACACTATCAGCAACAGTAATCCTGCAGACATCACCATTATTTGTGGAGTGCTGCTCAATATCCTCAAAAACAACCTGCTGATCACGCGATGTACAAGAAACAGGCAAACGGTGAAAAACACCCTGGAAGTGTGTATACCACTTATCAACAGTTATATTATTTGTAACAGAGCTTTTCTTCTGCACAGACTTTACAGTGCTCCAAAAGAGTTTCTGGTCTTTTGTACTTTCTTTTAATATGTTTAGAGTTTGCATTTTGTGGTCAGACTTCTTGCATTGCAACAGTTTTTTATATTCCCTCCTTTTCTGAATGTAAAAAAGCCTATCTCTGTCCAAATGAGTTTTTCGAAATGTCATTAAATTTTTACGTAGCATTTTGCGACTCTGTCTGCACTCCAAATCAAACCAGACTTTAAGCTTCTTGCTACTAACACATACTGTAGTTTTCATACAATTGCCAGCTTGTTTTAAACCATTGTTAAATTCTAACAGTGCAGCATTCACATCCTCGTGTTCATGTAATAAGAACATAGCTTTATCAAAACACTCCTTAATGTCATCAGACAGCAAAGAACGTCGGAATTCATCAAACTTATCTGTCTTCCACACAAACTTATCATACTTGTAACTCCTAGGACCAGGCAGATCAACAGGGACAGCACCAGGATCCAACAAAAAGTAAAGCTCTACTGGCATGTGTTTTGAATCTGTCATGGGAGTAACACACACAGACTGACACTTGTTCAGTAATGCTTTAGAAACAATAAAATAGTCGATAACACTGCATCCTGTGGGTGAAATATATGTAAAATCACCTGAAAAATTGCCACTGGCAAGCCCATTCAGTATACATAAATCAAACTCATTGCACACTTGCAGCAAGTACCTACCAAACTGGTTGATGGTACTGTCAACAGAGTGGCGAGTAAACTCCTCAGTTGTGTGGGTGTCATCTGGTTCAACTGCACTAATAACATCTTCTAAGAAGTCTTCAACATCTAGATTTTCACTGGCTGTTCTTGCATTTAAATCACCAAATATTATACTTGGAAATTCACCATATGAGTTTTTCATGTCTAGAATGCATTCCTCCAGCATAGAAATGCCATTATAAATATCTGTCTCCTTGTAATAAACAGAACCAACTGGGGGAATATATACACCAAACAAAATAACATCTTCTTCCGTGTGCAGAAGCACTTTAGACACACGTAAAACAATCATACTATCGTACTCAACATGAATTTGTGAGACATGCTGGCTTATTTCTTTTCTGACTAACAACAGTACACCTCCAGACAGGCGACTAGCGGAATCTGAGCACTTATAGCCAGGTGCAACAAACACTGTGTGGTTTGGAAACATATCCCTCTCAACTGTTGAGCAGAAAGTCTCTACCAACAATGTAAAATGAAAGTTTTCGAAATATTCTGAAAACTCTGTGTTCTGAAATCCGGCGAGACCCTCAATATTGTAAGTGAGAAACTTTACTGATTCGTATTGCTGTACTACTAAACGTGGAGTACCACCACAACTGTTCTGTGTCTGTACAGGATCATCACTGCCACACCGTACCACAACAGTCTCCCCATTATTTTTAGCTGACTCACTCACTTCAACGACACGTTCGCAGTCTGCTGCCAGAACTGGATGACTAACTTCTGTACTGTTCAAAACAGGTCTATTAGCATCAAACAAACATAACTCGTGACAGCTTTGATGCAAAACAATCGAAGTTTCTAATGAATGTTCACATACCGGGTTGTCAGCAACTGTGCCAAGGTCACGTACACACATTGAGTCCGAAGCACGGGCCGAGCCGAGCCATCATTTCTTGTGCCCACTCTTACGTCTAGCTGAAGTAAGCGTATCCCTCACCTTCAATGGCTTGCCTGCATGTCTCTTAGTATCCGCACCAGTATCCGAGGCACTATTAAGACGCCAGTCGTCAGGTAAACACATCTGACCTCTACCACCCACAGCACCACTGACCGACATACTGCGTGTCGTCCGACACAGGTTGCCACTGTCAGACACGCCCTGCACGTGCGAGTTCGTGTCGTCTGTTGGGGGATCCCCTGTGACGTCAGAAGGAGATTCCTTTGGCGCCCCGGTAGCTGTTATGGCAGCGGTAGAAGTGGCCGGAGTGTTGACGGTAGATGGAGGCGTGTCAGTGATGGTGGTCACGGTGGTGGTGGTGGCCGGAGTGGTAACGGGAAGTGAAGACGTAGTGGTGGTGTAGGTTGGGGTGACATCGGGACTGGTAGATGGAGACTGTGACGTCGCACTAGTACAGGTGGAGACGTTGGTGGTCGGACTGTTAGGGATGATAGCGGGGCTGGTGTTGGAAGGGGTTGTCGCTGCCAGAGTAGCCAAGCCTTGGGGAAGGGAGACGTTTGGGGTGGGCGACGACGAGGTGGGGATTGTGACCGAAACTCTCACGTCGCTGATGCTGCTGCTGCAACTGGAGTGGTCGTCGTCGTCGCCGTCAGCGTCATCGTCGGTGGCCCGCCTGTCACGGTTCAACTCTGGCCAGTCGTCTAGGAGATCACCGAGAGCACTGTACGGGTTGTGCCAGTCAGTTTCAGCCCATGGCCCCCACAACGACTTGTTCGACTGTCGGTGATGTCCGCCTGTAAGACGACTGTGACGCTGCTCCCTGTCTCTCCAACCACTCTGGTGCTGCTGCCGCCGCTGGTACTGTTGTCGCTGCTGTTGGTGGTGAAGTGGGGGTGACCGTCTCCCCTGATCGTTGTTGTAGTGATCATTGCCGATGGGCGGCCCGTCACGCCTGTTCTGCAGAGGCCCAGCCACTATGAGACGGTCCCCCTTATAGTAGGCCCGTATGCCACTGTCGCGATATCCCTTCACAATGGCATGCTGGCGATTGGTAAGGTCCCCTGCCACCGTCACGCCTTTCAGTTTCAGTTTGTCACGACCTTTCGTGAGAACGTCCATTTTGTCTGCCCATCTTGAAAATTTGACGATAATAGGGCGAGGGAGTGGTGCTCTGTTGGCGCTACTGTTGGCACTCTTGTCTACATTACGCTTGGGCCCCAGTCTGTGTGCACGGACAATGTCGTTCACGCTCCAGGTTTTACCAGGCACAGAGTCCTGTAACACTGCAACCATCAGTTTGGCACACGCATCGAAAGAGTCGACACCAGTCTCAGTAACACCGAAGAATCTCAGGTTGTCCCGTCTGGAGAATCCCTCTAGTTTGTCCAGTCTATCGTCAAACGAGTTCTGCATGGAGGACAACCGATCCTCGATCTTGTCCGTTCTCTGTTCAAGTGCACCCTGTCTCGTCTTCAGTGCACCTACCTCCGCACACAGTTTGTCTATACATTGTTTGAAGGAATGCAGCTCACCTTTCATACTATCCATTATGTTCCGTTCTTGTTTGTCCAGCATTTCTTGCAACACAACACGGGTAAGTGTGTCCGAAGCGAAAGCCATGAGAGAGAGAGAGAGAGAGAGAGGGGGGGGGGGGGGGGTTGGGGGTTTAACGTTCTTTTCCACCACATAGGGTGATATCAAAGACGGGGCAACGATGAAAAAGCCAGTACAAATATTTGGCCCCAGCCTGGATACGAACTCACGACCCGAGAACTGGAAGTCCAACGCTCTAGAGAGAGAGAGAGGGGGGGTGTGTTTGGGGGTTTAACGTCCTTTTCCACCACATAGGGTGATATCAAAGACGGGGCAACGATGAAAAGGCCAGTACAAATATTTGGCTCCAGCCGGGATCGAACTCACGACCCGAGCATTAGAAGTCCAACGCTCTACCATTCGACCACCCCGGCTCCCCCGAGAGAGAGAGAGAACGAACGAACGAACGAACGAAACTTTATTTTACAAGGATAAAAGATTAGGTACGTAGACCTGTCTTACATCATGTCCTTGCTAGGCTACTGATATATAAAGTAAGCAAAGTAAGCTCTAACTAGGTAGAGCATACACAATGATACACACAACACACACACGACCATGCTACTACATACATAAATCAAGCAATACTAAGAAGAAAAAGAAGAAAAAGAAAAAAAAAAGAAAAATAAAAAGGGGGGGGGGGGGGGAACAAAGGATGTGATAGGTGAGCAATGCAAACAAATCTTGAGGCGATGTTTTTACAGTTTAAAGAAAAAAAAACAACAAAAAACAACAACAACAAAAACAAAAAACAAAAAAAACAAAAAACCACGCGTGATGTGAATAAGTATTGGGAATTTTTTTTTTTTTTTTTTTTTGCCCGAACTACAAAATCCTACAGAGTAGATGTATTGTCAAGCCCATTACGAGCTGTCCACCAGATGTTTTATTAGTTTGGTCTTGAATAATCTAAGCGAGGGTGCTGATTTGATGTCTTTTGGAAGTGTATTCCATACGTGTGCCCCTGAGTAAGAGAGGGAGGTTTTGAAAATATCTATACGAGGCTTCGGCACCACGAAATCGTTTCTCAGTGTTCGGTACGGCACTTGAGAGTGCTTGAATAGACTTGCGAGATATGCGGGGGTTTTTGACAGTTTTATTTTTTGCATCAGTATCATTTTGTTAAGTCTGAGTTGTTTTCGCAGGGGCAGGATACCCAACGATTTAAATTTGTCATCGGTGCTAAGTGAGCACATGCTTTTGTCTATAATCAGTTTAATCGCTCTTCTGTGGAGCGAATTTATTCTTTTAAAGTTTGCCTCACTACAGCCGTCCCAAACGGTGGACGCGTAGTCTATGTGTGGCTGAACATGTGCATTGTAAAATAGTTTTCTTGTGGGTTCATCGGTAAAGTATTTAAGTTTGGATAGTAGAAACAGATTTTTGGACAACACTTTGCACGTATTATTTATATGCGCTTGCCAGCTTAGCTGATCATCTACTGTGATCCCCAGCACACGGTGTACATGAACTTGTTCGATATGATGAGAGCCAAGGCAAAGTTGTAATGGGGGCGGATTCAGTTGGTGTTTCTGTCTTGTGGTAATTAACATGCATTTAGTTTTAGACGGATTAGGGATCATACAGTTATTGTTGCACCAGTTGGAAACATCGTGTAGGCTTTGTTGTAAAGATTGGTTGATGGATTTCACATTTGAATCCGAAATATCAATCGTTGCATCATCAGCAAAAAGGCTACAAGTGGCGTTGGGTTGAGTGATATGTAACGGCAAGTCGTTTATAAATATAGAAAATAATAAAGGTCCAAGTATGGATCCTTGGGGTACCCCATGCTCTATTTCACCTTTTGATGATTTTTTGCCATTTAAATAAACATACTGAGTTCGTCGTTCCAGGTAAGATTCAAAGAAGGCGACTGTTTTATCACAAAAATGATAAGCTGACAACTTTTCTAGGAGAAGTTTATGGTTTACTAGGTCAAAAGCCTTGCTCAGGTCCAGGAAGACAGCTCCTGTCATTTTAGAATTGTTTATGGCACTGAGCCACCTGTCAGTCAGATGAACCAATGCTGAATGACAGGAGTGCTTCGGACGGAAACCTGACTGTAATGTGTGGAGAAGACTGTGTTCTTCAAGGAAAGCCTGCGCTTGTTTATGGATGTGTTTTTCAAAAGGTTTAGAAAGGACTGACAAAAGAGAAATAGGTCGAAATTTGTTGGGGTCTGTTAAGTCTCTTGTTTTAGGAAGGGGGATGACTTTTGCAACCTTCAGGCCGGCCGGGAATTCCCCTTGCTCAACGGACAAATTGTAAATGTATGTTAATGATTCCACTATATATGGGAGAGATAGTTTTAGAACAGTACTACTTATACCATCATCGCCAGATGTCCGTTTATTTTTCATTTGTGAAATACTTTTCCCTACATCAAACACTGTTAAAGGAGGAATCGAAAATGACACAGAGGGCTCAAATTTTTCGCGACAGTATTTTATGAGGTTATCAGAAAGACGGGGTGTACCCGAGGAACTACTTTGCAGAAGCGTGCCTGCTGCTGAAAGAAAATGGCTATTGAAAGTGTCGGCTGTGATGTCTGTGCATGGTTGGTTTTGTCTTGGTTTTGTGAATGCATTTAGAGCTCGCCATACCGACACAACATCTGACTTATCATTCATGAGGCGTTGGAAATGGGATTTTTGTGCTTCGCGTACTAAATATTTTACCCGGTTTCTTTGTTTGCGGTATGCTGTGAAATCTTTGCTTCTTTTAAGTTCGTCTCTTACACACATAGCCTCTCTTATATCATTATTTAACCATGTTGGGGGCTGCGCAGTTTTAACCCTTTTCTCTCGAAACGGAGCATGTCTATCCAGAACACTGAGAAACAATCTATACCATTCTGACAATGAGTCAGTAGGATCTGTAAAGTTATAGACCGTGTTAAAGGATACGCTACTGAGATCTGCTAAAAAGGCATCTTTATTAAAGTGTTTTAATGATCTGAATCTGATTGTGGTATGTTGATGTTTTCTAAGTGGATGGTCCGCTTTCAAGGCCCAGCTACAACATACTGGGTAATGATCACTGATACCAACCTGGGGTACATGTGTACCAACTACTCTAGCCTTGTTGGTTGTGTATATGTGGTCGATTAGCGTAGAGGAAGTGGGAGATACTCTGGTGGCTGTGTTAATCAATTGTTTTAGACCGAATAGAGAGGTAGTACAATCCCATGCTGGGTTTGGTGTGAACATATTGATATTAAAGTCTCCCAGTAATAAGATGTCAGAACTACAAGATTTTGCTTTATCGAGCATCGTAGTAAAATCATCATACCACTGAAGGGGTGAAGAAGGATTTCTGTAAACAAAGAGAGAGAGAGAGAGAGAGAGAGAGAGATGAAACTTTATTTATCAACTTTAAAAGTTTTGACAGAAATTCGCCAGTTTGCAAACTTGCCGTTGCTAATATTACAGAGACTATCTACTAAGGAATTAAGGGAGCAAAATATAAAAGAAAAAAAAAACAGGTTGCCGCGTAACGTACGTTACGTGCGATCCATCAGGTACTGTTTGAGTGCATGCTTAAACTTAAAAGTAGATATATATTGCTTCAGGTGTGAAGGGAGAGAATTCCATTGTAATGCTCCAGCGAAGGAAAGGCTTGTTTTGAATAAGTCAATACGGGGTAATGGTAAGCGCAGGATGCCATTCCTCGAGGTCCTCTCATGCTGCTGATTTAAATTAAAAAGAGTTTCCAGATATGGTGACATTGTATCCTTGAAGATTTTATGTATGAATACACACTTATTGTAAGTAAACTGGTGTTCAAGGCTAAGAAGATTAAGTTTTGGCGAAATGGAACTTTGCACAGGATCAAAGCTAGTTTATGGAGAAGTAATACTATCCGAGATAGTGGTATTGATTACGGGTTAATATTGTACAGGAACGACGCTGGAGACCCGGTGAGCTGACCGCCTAGTTTGACGTCCGCCTGAGCAGTGTAGACGGCACCATGTTAGTCTACTATTGTCTGCCCCGTCGTTATGGAGCTTCAAGCCAGCGACGTGTTTTGTTCTCCCTTGAGGTCACGTGCAACCATCCATTCGACCGCCGTGTCAAGGTGGGGTTTTCCTGAGTCAGATGGGGTACACCATCCTCAGCGTATCATAAGCGTGAAGGTGCCTGCGGTCCAACCTATGTTCCAGTCACTTCCTGAAGAAGTGCTTTCATTCGAGGAGTGTGAATGAAGATTTGAACCTCTAGAATTCCCAGAGGAATCGCCTGGACTTGTAAATAGTTTTTCTACTCAAGACAACAAGTCTTCACCAAGCCTGCAGCATCTTTTCGAACAAGCTTGTTGGGTTCATCTTGCGTATTTCAAGTTGATATCTATTTCGGTCTGATTTTGTCTAGTGGGTTATGTCCGCGTTGTAGTACAAGCGTAGTATTAATTTCGTATTCAAGCACATGGTTCAGTTGTAGAGTAATTGCTGTGCTTGTGTGATTGGAGACTTCTGTGTTATCAGCTGTGGAAGTAACTAAGCCTTAGAAACTACTTGTTTATTTGTGTGATTGTCTGATTGTTTGTCTATAAAAGGTCTCGGTCAAAAGAATAATTATTTGCTTGTGTGTATGAAAGGGAGTGAATGACGTCTGCATGCGTGCCTTTCTGAATGTCTGTGATGTGAAAGCGGAGTGAAAGTTGTGAGACATGGTGGTAACTGCAATGGGGAAGGCTAAACGAGGAAAAGAAAACAGAGAAGCCGAAATACTCCTAGAGACACAACATTCAAGACAGAAAGATGCTGCCTCCAACAAATGATTATTGTATCCAGGAGACAATAAACAAATCAAATCAAATCAAATCAAACTTTATTCTCCGTCAGCTGCAAGAATTCTTTTCGTTTCTCTGTTGTTGTAGACATCAATTGTCCCGAAGAAAGCAATAGAGCCAAACTATTGACACAGCAGTATCAGGCGGTATGTTGCATATGTTTATCTTTCATTTATTTTTGTCTCTTTATGTCTCACGTGTTTTGTGACTTCTCTTCGATTGTATGCCATACCATACTCATATACGTCAAACCAAATATGTACACCATTTCTCTCCCGACAGTGATTAATAATCCAATAAACGAGAAACAAACAAAGAGTGTAAATAGTATGTGTATAACCACTGACCACTGTGACATAAGGGAATCAACTGTACATGTGAATTCAACAAGCACATGGCCGACAGTGCTGAACACAAAATGGACACATCTCGTGTTGCTTGTCACAGAAAACTGGGTTGGTTAGTGGTACATTCAGTGACTCATTAAACAAATAGTGCCAAGTAAAATCTACCGCTGTGAATACAATATGTAAGACACAAACATAATTTCAACTATTCATTTATAAAATACACACAACTCAGATGATGTTTGCTTTCTCGCCAACAATGAGCCAAGAAATGTAGAACTAGTTCTTATTACAAGATTATGTTATGCTATGTTACGTCAAATACTTAAATGCTATGTTACGTCAAATCACTTTCATTATACGGGTACGTATATTTGTCTTGTACGACGACAGAAATCCTTGCAAGAAATATACAATGTACAACAGCAAAAGAAACATACCTCTCTACATTCATATTCCAGTATGTCAAGGCAACGCACAAGTCCTGAATACAGCTATTCATGAATGTTACCAATAGCAGGTATTGAACTGTCATTCACTATTTCAGTGTCCACCACTCCATTCAGAGCCAGTGGCAGTATGGTCACATGGCTTCTGGCAAGTACAATATGTCCACAACTGATATATTACCACTGACGCAGGAACCGGAGACTCCCCCCCCCCCCCCCCCCCGTCTTCTCCGTGCTAAGCATGCTGTCAGAGTCTCCAAATACCGCGGTTCCGGAAAAACGTTTCTGCCAACACATTTCCGGTTGAAATATGCTGAAGGTAAACATTTGGCTGTCAGAATGCACCAGATCTTAGCTTCATGTTTCAAGCATTTCCGGGGGTGGGAGGGGGGGAGTGGCGGGGGTGGGGGGGCATACCCCGGAACACCTACAGTTTGAGCCGTCGGCGCTTTCACTTACAAATCATTTAAGCCGTTTTTCCTTTGAGCTTTTGCAAACCCCCTGCGATTAAAACAAATCAAACCGAGATAAGTATGTGAGATAAGTATGTGAGATAAGTATGTGAGATAAGTATGTGAGATAAGTATGTGAGATAAGTATGTGAGATAAGTATGTACATACATTGTGAAAATACTGTGATAAAACAGTTGAAATACCCCCTCCCCCCCCCTCCCCCCGCCCCCTTCATTTTTCGACCTCTGCCGACTTATTGTTCTTCTCGTCTAAAAACGGGAGTTTCCTCCCTTTTCGTTCCTCTCTTTCTTTTTACGTGTGGACCGAGAACACGCAATCGCTGTCGTCTGGTGGGTGGTAACATGATTGCAGCAAATCCTGGGTTCCATTTAAAAAAAAGAAACCCCACAAAAAACACGTTTCTGCTGAAAATCCACCTATGACTTTTTTCTTTTTTTTTTAAACAAACTGCCTCTTCTGGCATCAGTCATAATCAGTGATGGCTAAAAATTCGTTAATCTGAAATTACAAATAGTGTCTTTTTGTTATACATGTATCCACAGACCAGACATTCTTCTAGTTTCTGTCTCCTGTGTTTGTGGTCATGTCTGTCACCATTTTGAACGTTTTCTGCCCGCATCCAAACTCGTGTGCTTCCGAATAAAGCATCTGAGAAAAGTTCTGGCGGCGTGTTCATGACGGTGTGTTTATGACGCTGTATTCATGACGTGTGTTTATGACGCTGTGTTTATGACGGTGTGTTTATGACGCTGTGTTTATGACGATGTGTTTATAAAGCTGTGTCTATAACGCTGTGTTTATGACGCTGTGTCTATGACGGTGTATTTATGACGGTGTGTTTATGGCGCTGTGTTTATGACGCTGTGTTTATGACGCTGTGTTTAAAAAGCTGTGTTTATGACGATGTGTTTATAAAGCTGTGTCTATAAAGCTGTGTCTATGACGGTGTATTTATGACGGTGTATTTATGACGGTGTGTTTATGACGCTGTGTTTAAAAAGCTGTGTTTATGACGCTGTGTTTATAAAGCTGTGTCTATGACGGTGTGTTTATAAAGCTGTGTCTATGACGGTGTATTTATGACGGTGTGTTTATGACGATGTGTTTATAAAGCTGTGTCTATAAAGCTGTGTCTATGACGGTGTATTTATGACGGTGTATTTATGACGGTGTGTTTATGACGCTGTGTTTAAAAAGCTGTGTTTATGACGCTGTGTTTATAAAGCTGTGTCTATGACGGTGTGTTTATAAAGCTGTGTCTATGACGGTGTATTTATGACGGTGTGTTTATGACGCTGTGTTTATGATGCTGTGTTTATGACGCTGTGTTTATGACGCTGTGTTTATAAAGCTGTGTCTATGACGCTGTATTCATGACGGTGTATTTATGACGGTGTGTTTCTGGCGCTCTGTTTATGAAGCTGTGTTTATGACGGTGTGATTATGACGCTGTGTTTATGACGGTGCATCCGACGAAGGTCGGGACGAAGTGGAACCTGACGGGTTGGCGACCACAGCTATGTCCTCCTCGATCACAATCCGGCCTGAGGCCTGACTCGCTGGGTTTGCAAGCCGGGTCTGTATGGCAGCTATCTGATTGGTCAGGGTATGGATAGTGCCCGTCAGGGTGACGATCTCAGCAGTCACGTGCTCATTTATTGCTGTTTGGGTCTCAGACACCAGACGTGAATGCATCCGACTTCGTATCTCAAGGGAAGATTTGGTTTGTGCGTTAGACTCTCGACATTCCCGAAGCTGGTCTTGTAATCCTGCCTGCAGCTGGGTGATTTCAGACTGCAGCTGAGCTTGTGTTCGAGTTATTTCCCTTGTTATCTGTGACCGTAGTTGGGCTTGAGACTGAGTGACGCCAGACGCCTGCGTTTGTAGCCGAGTGACGTCAGCCTTAAGCTGGTTGACTTCAGGTCTCGTTTCATTGGCTTCAGACTTCAACAGATTGATCTCTGAAGTTAGCTGAGCTCTGAGCTTGCTTACTTCAGACCGCAACTGATTTTGCAGTTGACTGACTTCAGGTCTCGGTTGACTGATCTCGGATCTCAGCTGGGTTACTGTTGATGACACCAGGGCCTGCAGATTGTTTCGCTGTTGAACTTCTTGCTGTAGACGAATGTGAAGCTGGTTTTCCATATGTGTCTGAAGGCGGGTTACTTCGGCCTGAAGTTTCGTTTCATTCTCAGTTTTCATTTCAGCTTTTATTTTGGCTCTCATTTCACCTTCAATTTCAGCTTTCATATCAGCTTTCATCCTTGCCTCCATTCGGCCTAACTCCTCCTGTAAAAGGGATTGAATCTGTGCTGTTTGGCCATCGTACACGGCGTGCGACTGAGGTCCACATTCTGCCTGTGTTCTTTGATCCTTAACTTCCGCATGTGTCGCAGGTGTGTCAGCTTTGCCGTGTGCGGTGTGTGCATCAGGTGTGTCAGCTTTGCCGTGTGCGGTGTGTACATCAGGTGTGTCAGCTTTGCCGTGTACGATGTGTGCATCAGGCGTGTCAGCTTTGCCGTGTGCGGTGTGTGCATCAGGTGTGCCAGCTTTGCCGTGTGCGGTGTGTGCATCAGGTGTGTCGGCTTTGCCGTGTGCGGTGTGTACATCAGGTGTGTCAGCTTTGCCGTGTACGATGTGTGCATCAGGTGTGTCAGCTTTGCCGTGTGCGGTGTGTGCATCAGGCGGCTGAAGTTCCACAGACACACAGCGGGCATCACGAGGTTGTGGGTCGTGTTGGGGTATAGGAAGAGCTCCCGGTGCTGTGTCCGTCCCTAATGACACAAAGACTGTCGCCGTAAGAACAATTCAACAGAAACCTCACCCCAGCGTTTTACAATAAACCTTGGCATTACGACAAGACCATTACCTTTTCGTGAACACACATACGCAGTAGTACTTAGCAGGGAAAAAAAACCTTACAGAAGTCCGTGTGGCTTCGTTCTGTTTTATAAATTAGAAGAATAAAAACAAAGGAATGCTGCTACTACTACTGCAACTATTACTGATGACAATAATAATAATAATAATAATAATACCCATTGATTATTTACAGCGCCTGACCTACCTTTATAACGCGCAAATTGAACAAAAGCGATTCCTTCATTGTGTAGACACTTGATGATTTCCACACGACGCCGTCTGTCAACTAAACTTTGAAGCGCGTGTTTTAACCCTTTGTCGGTGATGGGTGGATAGAAACTAGTGACAAGGACCATAGCACTGCGACTACGCCTCGGCCTTGAACCTGTAACAGTATGAGTATTTATTTATCTTCATTTCTATTTCTTTTCTTTCTTTTTTTTACATTTCAAAAGCCTGGAGTGAAATTCATTTGCATATTACCTTTAGTCCGACTTTGTTCCAGAAAATCTCTCAGAAACGGAGTTCAGAATATGTTCGCCTTAGATAAATTATGGTTGCCATTTTGGCACTGATGCCAGCGAAATGTAACACACTCCTCAAAACTGAAAAGTGAGGGGTCACCTAACATTTTCGAGCGTTGTCGTAAGATGGCCATAGCTTTGAATAGTTCGTCAAAAATGTCCAAAAGTCTATATTAAAAAATAACAATAAATAATCCACATTGGCACGTTCTGAGCAAAATGTCGACATGCAGGAGAACGTCGCTTTATTGAAACCTCTCCTTTTCACCTTAATGTTGCTTCATGTTGTTTTGTGTAGTATAGATGCATAGAAGTTTCTTATGTGTAGTTTTTTTTATTTATTTCAGGACCCCATTGTAGCATGTGGAATATTAATGGTGGACACGCACGCACGCACGCACGCGCGCACACACACACACACACACACACACACACACACACACACACACACACACACACACACACACACACACCAGACTATACATTTCTGCACCATTTACCTTGACTGGACACAATGTGACGTCCGCTGTACACAGATCTGCTTTTTTCGTCGTAAAGAAACATACACAGGGGAAATCCTTCACTCTCGTGATTTTCCTGTCGAACTGTCGTCATTGCATCTGCAGCAGAGACAATGAGTCAGGTCTACTGAGCAGGTTTTTCTCCATTAATGATTGTTAGTTAGACATTCATACATACAAACAGAGAACAAAACAAAAGACAAACAAATGAACGATAAACCAAAGGCAGTTTCTACTTTTACCTTCGTGGTCTTTGAAATGAACGACGCAGGTGAACGAATCCAGCTGCTGAATACGTTCAACCTGGTCGATGTCAACTGGTTCGCCAAAAGTGAACCAACAACCACAGATAAGGACAGTACGGAGCGTTGTATGCTCTGCATGAACTGGCGCCAGATCGTCCACAATATTTTTCTTGCTGACGTGCCGGCTGTCTGTAAACAGAGAGAGACAGACAGACAGACAGACACAGAGAGAGACAGACAGACAGAGAAACAGAGAGAGACAGACAGAGAGACAGGCAGAGCAGGGAGTAATGGTCATCCTCAAATTGAAATTACTATGTAAAACGTTTTATATGTATGTCACAAGGCGAACTGGCATTCAGAGTAATCCCTGATTGCCCAAGTGTAATTCGAGCTCCAGATTTCTCCATGCTGAACTCTACGTAGGGGATCCCGGATTCCCCTAATAGTCATAACTCTGACTGGATGAACAAGTAATCACAACAAAAAGCCCAGTATGTTTGTTGAGGGCTACCAAAGAGCATGTGTACCAAGCGTACTTGACATGCTCTCTGGTGCTACAGTGAGTTTCACTCACACAGGTGTCAGTACCAGTGTCACAATCAATGTCAGTACAGTGGCGGTTTGAAAACGATTTCTCAAGCGACTTACTTCTATGAAATTTTAGAGGAGATTGTCAGAGGTTTGAAATGTTGCCATGAATTGATACACTGTGTGTTTAAAAAGCACAATACACCAAAATTTTAGTCAGGCGACATTTCTTTGGGGGAAAAGGCGAAATTCGTCAAGATGGACCCAAGTTCAAGGTATAGTGCAAGTCATTATTCAAACCACAGCAGATAGCGCTTGAAACTTGGTATTTTGTGCCAAAATATCATGCCCTGTCATCACGAAAGCAAGAATCACTGGGATCATGAAATCCCCTGGCTAAGTCCGGTTCTTGATTTACCCCAGGGCAATCCCGGATTCCCCCAGGTGAAATCACTATCCGGATCCGGGACCTCGATTTACTCTGGGGTAATCGGGATTTCCCAAATCCAAGTTTGCCCTGTGACACAGATATACATCAATGCAAGCTTTAGCACAGAACGGCCCTTCACACTATGATGGATGATGTAGGAGTAGCCTTGTCAAAATATCGAATTTAACGCACTTGAGTGATGAACAAAAGGGAAAATGCATGTATTTATTACTAATGGTGCATTGTTTAGAGATTAAACAGTACCTTCAAAAACTGCTCTCAAACATTTAAGCAAAAACCACCTTTCCACGACAGAAAACACAGTGTAAATAAACCTGCTGTCTTCTGCCTTGCAGACCCTATGCGCAGAAGGAAGTCCATCGCCAGACGCTGTCACCTGGACAAAAATAACACCTGAAATGACAAGGGGATTTGGTTTAGTGGTTAAGGTATCCGAAGTTGGATCCTGAACCTCCCGGTTTGAATCCCGGTGGGCAGGAATTGGGATGGATTTTCCAAATCGGGTCAAAATCACGCGCAGACTTGTTTACGGTGCCTGTCCCGCCCTCGTGTACACACACGCGCACAAATATCAAGTGTGCACGCTACAAATCCCACGTCCATCTTTCGAAGAAGAGTAGGCTGTGCCCGGTGGCGTGGAAAACAGAAATACTGTCGAACGCACCAGAAGGTACAGCAGGGTGAAAGTAGCGCTTAGCGGCAACAGGCTTTCACTGCTTAGTCCTCCAGACCTGCGGCGCCATGAGCATTTGAGAAGAGATAGATATATGCGCCGAGGAGAAGTCTACCATACCATACCAAATGTGTGATCACTATTGTCAAGCAACAGGCAACTGTATGTGTGTGATACTCGTAGTTTGTGTCTGTAATTTTGTTGTCAACAATCACAATGCTTGTCAATTCATTTTGATACTCTACTGAAAATTTGCGTCTTTATTTGTAGACCAAAACTGTGTTGATGTTGATGATGTTACTCAGGTAAACCAGTTACAACATCGGCGCAGTATGGTTCATTTTTCTAACTTGACCTGCATCTGTGAATTGTGTGAATTGTGCTAGCGCCCCCTACCACCCCCTCCCACATTCCCGGCCTCACCGTCGTCTGTCACTGAATAGCAACACTTGCAGCTGTGACAAGCTTGAAAACAGTAGCCCACAACTAGGATTTCAATAAAGCTCACACACAAGAACTCACAAGAAGTATTGATCTTAGGTTTCAAGGCGCGAGTTGATATCTTTTGCTGACAATGATGATAGACTGTAAATCTCGTCTGATTACTATGTGCAGCCAGAAAATACTGAACGTGGCAACATCCGGGAACCGTGACGTGTGTAACAACTGTGTAAGGGTTGGGTATCTATTCTTGCATTGCTCTCACCGACCAGCGATACACTACAGCAACGCTGTGAGAACCGTCGGCCAGCAAGCTGGGACAAACATGCATAGATCACCAAACACAGGCTACTTCAATGAGAAACCGCTGCAAGCACACTTCAAGTCCAAAGGAATTAGATCACATGCACCACATAAAGCCAACAAAGGAAGTTTGCAATTATTACTAAAGGCCGAGACGCCTATATTACTAAATTACTCCTACTACTAAATTAAACGGAAACAACACATACCTAGACTTGTACTTCTGTAACACCTGCACAACCAGCCCGTACCTGCAATGTCGCGAAAAGAAAATGCAAATGGCGTCCTGGTCTAATAATAATCATATGACGTGTCGCTATTTTCGGTTTCAGAGTTGTGCAGCAGGTGTGCCCAACGAGTCAAGCGAGGGGACAGCGGCACACTATAAAAGCCTGTCAGTTGGCCAGCGTTTCCATGAACCACAAACCAAAACCGAAAGTTGCGCCAGCCAGATCTTATTGTACGGTTGCCACTGGGGCTAAACGAGACGGCCGTGGACAAAAGAAATGCTACTAGCGATTCAAAATGTAGCGTACGGTGCTTACAAAGTTATGTAATCAGGGGCCGTTCTGTACCAAAGAGAAACAGACAGATAGACAAAGAGAGAGAATCAATGAATCAATCAATAAATCAATGAATCTTCATTTCTCATCGGTTGTTGTGCACATTTTAAGTATCTGCTGTTGTTAGAAACTGTTGAAGTTGTTGTTGTTGTTGTTTGGTGTTGGTTTGTGTGTGTGTGTGTGTGTGTGTGTGTGTGTGTGTGTGTGTGTGTGTGTGTGTGTGTGTGTGTTTGTGTGTGTGTGTGTGTGTGTGTGTTGTTGTTGTTGTTGTTGTTGGTTTTTTTGTTTTTTGTTGTTGTTTTTTTTTTTTGGGGGGGGGGTGTTGTTGTTGTTGGTTTTTTTTTTGGGGGGGGTGGGGGGGTGGGGTACCAGCATTCAACAGCCTACACAGAAACGAGGCAATGTCGAATTTGCGGCTAGCACCCAAAATGTGATGGAGAATGTCGTCCAGACACAATGTACATCTCAGAATTTTATCCAATATGCAGGGTCTTCGGCAATATCTAATCCCTTGCAAAATTTGATCGGTATATAGATCATTCGTGAAATGATTTCTTAATCAATACATGGTAATGGTCTGGTTTGCTAGGCTACTGAAGTATGCTAAACTCTGGAGACAAATGACAATGACAATGACAAATGTTTTATTTAGTTTAGGCTTTTCGGCCCATAACTAAAGGGGGGTGGGGTGAGGGGAACACGTACAAAGTGTGTCACGAAGTTCTAACGCCTTAAGTATAAACATAGCTACGCTATATGTTAAGCTAGAACAACTGTCGGACATAATTACTGAAAATCGAAACAAAGATGGATGCCTTGTAAATTTACCAGGAATGTACTGTTTTCTCAAGGCACTGTAACTGGGACATACAAACAAAAAATGCATTTCAGTTTCATTATCTGGACAATGTGGACATTTAAGGCAGACACCAGGGTCTTTACAGAAGCGGTATTTGTGACATTTCAAACTAGTAATTCCAAGTCTGAATCTAATGAAAACATCCCTTAGACCAATGTGATTAAGAGCCGACAGAAAGTTACTCTGTACTAATGTGTTTTTAAATGTATTATAGGGGAAGAAGCGTTTACTGTCCATTAACTTAAAGTGCCACTCTTGTTCAAAACATTCAATTAATCGCTGCTTAAAGGTCTTCAAAAACAATTTAACATCGCCAACGCCCTGATTTTCCCAGACATATCCGAAACCATAACGATAAAGCACAATCATGACATGATGAACCCAAGTAACCTTGTTCTGTTGATGTAAATTATACAACATACAGTATGCTTTCCTTGGAAATCTATTTTGGGGCATAGCAATTACTTTTAACCAGTAGCCAACATTTCTAACAAAAATATTTATATAGATCGGATGCCTACCGCACTCGCCATAAACTAAGGTATTTGGAGTTCGTGATGTCACACCTAAAAATCTTTTCATTGCAAAAACATGTACTCTTTCCAGAATGTTGTGGTCAACCGACAAACCCCACACCTCAGATCCATATAACAGTATTGGCTGAATTTGCGAATCAAATAGTCTGAAAAATAACTTGGGGCTACGGTCACCAAGAAACCATAATACTCTCAGTATAGAGATGACACCTTTTCTTGCTTTTGCAGCCAGATCTTCTACTGCCTGTGTGAAAATACCACGAGTTGACATATAGATTCCAAGATATTTATAGGCATTTACAATTTGAATCCTTTGACCATCATAGTACCATTTTTCCCGTTCAGCGATATGCCCACCATTTCTAAAGACCACTATGTTTGACTTGTCCATATTAACTACTAGATCTAGGTACTTAGCGGTATTGTACAAGATGTTCAACTGGTTTTGCAAACCCACGATTGTATCAGACATTAAAGCTACATCATCAGCAAACAGAAGGATTAATAACTGGACTAAGTCAGGTGAAAGCTGAATACCATGACGCCCATTGGACCTAATTTCTTTTGTCAGTTCATTTATAAACAGCGAAAACATAACCGGACTGCAAATTTCCCCTTGTTTTAAGCCACGGGGGCATTCAAAAACATCTGTTACGTCAGCCCCAACACGTACCCTGGCTTTGACTACTTTGTACATACTCTTTATTGCCCTGAGGAGTTTACCATGCATCCCATTCTTATGTAAAACTTCCCACAGTTTATCTCTAGTGACTAAGTCGAACGCTTTACGAAAGTCTATAAAGGCAACATATAGTTTCTTGTGTCGTACTAACTGTTTTTGTATTACAGCCATAAGAGTAAAAATATGATCGACTGTGCTGTGTTTTTTTCCTAAATCCTGCTTGCTCTTCACCAACTATATCATTTTCTTCAATCCAGTGGGTTATTCTCTTATTAAGTATTGAGCTGTACACTTTACTACAAATATTTAGTAGGGAGATACCTCGATAATTGTCCGGTTGGTTCACATCACCTTTTTTGTGTAAAGGTTGAATAATGGATTCACACCAAGAGTCTGGGAAGTTGCCAGTGTCAAACAACACATTGAAATATGAAGTTAAGAAGGGTGTTATGGCATCTAAGGAGTTCTTAAAGAATTCACCAATAAGCCCATCAGGCCCAGCAGCTTTGTTGTTTTTCAATGTATGAACAGCAAACACTACTTCTTCCTCAGTTATCTTACTATTTAACCAGTCATCATCATCACTATTACTAACACCTTCCGCAGCACCGAAACTACCTGCAATACTATTACTAACACTACCAGCAACAGTAACATGACCACTGCTAACACCCTCGGCAACACCGAAACTACCTACAATACTATTACTAACACTATCAGCAACAGAAACATAACCCACATAACCATCATCAATGCCATCAATATCAGTAACACTACACACATCACTATTACTAACACCATTGGTAGCAGGAACAGCACACACATCAGTAATACTAACACTATCAGTAGCAGTAACACTACACACATCACCAGTACTGAAACCATCAGTGACAGTAACACTACACACATCACTAATACTAACACTATCAGCAGCAGTGACACAACACACATTACTAACACCACAAGTAGCAGTACCACTACACACATCACTAGTACTAACACTATCAGCAGCGGAAACCCAACAGACATCACCAGTACTAACACAATCAGTAGTGGCAACACTACATACATCACTAGTAATAACACCATCAGTAGCAGTAACACTACACACATCAGTAATACTAACACTATCAGTAGCAGTAACACTACACACATCACCAGTACTAACACAATCAGTAGTAGCAACACTACATACAGCACTAGTACTAACACCATCAGTAGCAGTAACACTGCTCACATTACTAACATCATCAGTAGCAGTAACACAACACACATCACTAGTACTAACACCATCAGTAACAATAACACTACACACATCACCAACACTAACACCATCAGTAGCAGTATCACTATACACTTCACCAACACTAACACCATCAGTAGTAGTAACACTACACACATCACCAATACCAACACTAACACCATCAGTAGCAGTATCACTACACACATCACCAATACTAACACCATCAGTAGTAGTTACACTACACACTTCACCAACACTAACACCATCAGTAGTAGTAACACTACACACATCACCAATACCAACACTAACACCATCAGTAGCAGTATCACTACACACATCACCAATACTAACACCATCAGTAGTAGTTACACTACACACTTCACCAACACTAACACCATCAGTAGTAGTAACACTACACACATCACCAATACCAACACTAACACCATCAGTAGCAGTATCACTACACACATCACCAATACTAACACCATCAGTAGTAGTTACACTACACACTTCACCAACACTAACACCATCAGTAGTAGTAACACTACACACATCACCAATACCAACACTAACACCATCAGTAGCAGTATCACTACACACATCACCAATACTAACACCATCAGTAGTAGTTACACTACACACTTCACCAACACTAACACCATCAGTAGTAGTAACACTACACACATCACCAATACCAACACTAACACCATCAGTAGCAGTATCACTACACACATCACCAATACTAACACCATCAGTAGTAGTTACACTACACACTTCACCAACACTAACACCATCAGTAGTAGTAACACTACACACATCACCATCAGTAGTAGTTACACTACACACTTCACCAACACTAACACCATCAGTAGTAGTAACACTACACACATCACCAATACCAACACTAACACCAGCAGTAGTAGTAACACTACACACTTTACTAATACCTACATCACCATTACCAGCAATATCAAATACATCACCACTACAAACACTATCAGCAACAGTAATCCTGCAGACATCACCATTATTTGTGGAGTGCTGCTCAATATCCTCAAAAACAACCTGCTGATCACGCGATGTACAAGAAACAGGCAAACGGTGAAAAAACACCCTGGAAGTGTGTATACCACTTATCAACAGTTATATTATTTGTAACAGAGCTTTTCTTCTGCACAGACTTTACAGTGCTCCAAAAGAGTTTCTGGTCTTTTGTACTTTCTTTTAATATGTTTAGAGTTTGCATTTTGTGGTCAGACTTCTTGCATTGCAACAGTTTTTTATATTCCCTCCTTTTCTGAATGTAAAAAAGCCTATCTCTGTCCAAATGAGTTTTTCGAAATGTCATTAAATTTTTACGTAGCATTTTGCGACTCTGTCTGCACTCCAAATCAAACCAGACTTTAAGCTTCTTGCTACTAACACATACTGTAGTTTTCATACAATTGCCAGCTTGTTTTAAACCATTGTTAAATTCTAACAGTGCAGCATTCACATCCTCGTGTTCATGTAATAAGAACATAGCTTTATCAAAACACTCCTTAATGTCATCAGACAGCAAAGAACGTCGGAATTCATCAAACTTATCTGTCTTCCACACAAACTTATCATACTTGTAACTCCTAGGACCAGGCAGATCAACAGGGACAGCACCAGGATCCAACAAAAAGTAAAGCTCTACTGGCATGTGTTTTGAATCTGTCATGGGAGTAACACACACAGACTGACACTTGTTCAGTAATGCTTTAGAAACAATAAAATAGTCGATAACACTGCATCCTGTGGGTGAAATATATGTAAAATCACCTGAAAAATTGCCACTGGCAAGCCCATTCAGTATACATAAATCAAACTCATTGCACACTTGCAGCAAGTACCTACCAAACTGGTTGATGGTACTGTCAACAGAGTGGCGAGTAAACTCCTCAGTTGTGTGGGTGTCATCTGGTTCAACTGCACTAATAACATCTTCTAAGAAGTCTTCAACATCTAGATTTTCACTGGCTGTTCTTGCATTTAAATCACCAAATATTATACTTGGAAATTCACCATATGAGTTTTTCATGTCTAGAATGCATTCCTCCAGCATAGAAATGCCATTATAAATATCTGTCTCCTTGTAATAAACAGAACCAACTGGGGGAATATATACACCAAACAAAATAACATCTTCTTCCGTGTGCAGAAGCACTTTAGACACACGTAAAACAATCATACTATCGTACTCAACATGAATTTGTGAGACATGCTGGCTTATTTCTTTTCTGACTAACAACAGTACACCTCCAGACAGGCGACTAGCGGAATCTGAGCACTTATAGCCAGGTGCAACAAACACTGTGTGGTTTGGAAACATATCCCTCTCAACTGTTGAGCAGAAAGTCTCTACCAACAATGTAAAATGAAAGTTTTCGAAATATTCTGAAAACTCTGTGTTCTGAAATCCGGCGAGACCCTCAATATTGTAAGTGAGAAACTTTACTGATTCGTATTGCTGTACTACTAAACGTGGAGTACCACCACAACTGTTCTGTGTCTGTACAGGATCATCACTGCCACACCGTACCACAACAGTCTCCCCATTATTTTTAGCTGACTCACTCACTTCAACGACACGTTCGCAGTCTGCTGCCAGAACTGGATGACTAACTTCTGTACTGTTCAAAACAGGTCTATTAGCATCAAACAAACATAACTCGTGACAGCTTTGATGCAAAACAATCGAAGTTTCTAATGAATGTTCACATACCGGGTTGTCAGCAACTGTGCCAAGGTCACGTACACACATTGAGTCCGAAGCACGGGCCGAGCCGAGCCATCATTTCTTGTGCCCACTCTTACGTCTAGCTGAAGTAAGCGTATCCCTCACCTTCAATGGCTTGCCTGCATGTCTCTTAGTATCCGCACCAGTATCCGAGGCACTATTAAGACGCCAGTCGTCAGGTAAACACATCTGACCTCTACCACCCACAGCACCACTGACCGACATACTGCGTGTCGTCCGACACAGGTTGCCACTGTCAGACACGCCCTGCACGTGCGAGTTCGTGTCGTCTGTTGGGGGATCCCCTGTGACGTCAGAAGGAGATTCCTTTGGCGCCCCGGTAGCTGTTATGGCAGCGGTAGAAGTGGCCGGAGTGTTGACGGTAGATGGAGGCGTGTCAGTGATGGTGGTCACGGTGGTGGTGGTGGCCGGAGTGGTAACGGGAAGTGAAGACGTAGTGGTGGTGTAGGTTGGGGTGACATCGGGACTGGTAGATGGAGACTGTGACGTCGCACTAGTACAGGTGGAGACGTTGGTGGTCGGACTGTTAGGGATGATAGCGGGGCTGGTGTTGGAAGGGGTTGTCGCTGCCAGAGTAGCCAAGCCTTGGGGAAGGGAGACGTTTGGGGTGGGCGACGACGAGGTGGGGATTGTGACCGAAACTCTCACGTCGCTGATGCTGCTGCTGCAACTGGAGTGGTCGTCGTCGTCGCCGTCAGCGTCATCGTCGGTGGCCCGCCTGTCACGGTTCAACTCTGGCCAGTCGTCTAGGAGATCACCGAGAGCACTGTACGGGTTGTGCCAGTCAGTTTCAGCCCATGGCCCCCACAACGACTTGTTCGACTGTCGGTGATGTCCGCCTGTAAGACGACTGTGACGCTGCTCCCTGTCTCTCCAACCACTCTGGTGCTGCTGCCGCCGCTGGTACTGTTGTCGCTGCTGTTGGTGGTGAAGTGGGGGTGACCGTCTCCCCTGATCGTTGTTGTAGTGATCATTGCCGATGGGCGGCCCGTCACGCCTGTTCTGCAGAGGCCCAGCCACTATGAGACGGTCCCCCTTATAGTAGGCCCGTATGCCACTGTCGCGATATCCCTTCACAATGGCATGCTGGCGATTGGTAAGGTCCCCTGCCACCGTCACGCCTTTCAGTTTCAGTTTGTCACGACCTTTCGTGAGAACGTCCATTTTGTCTGCCCATCTTGAAAATTTGACGATAATAGGGCGAGGGAGTGGTGCTCTGTTGGCGCTACTGTTGGCACTCTTGTCTACATTACGCTTGGGCCCCAGTCTGTGTGCACGGACAATGTCGTTCACGCTCCAGGTTTTACCAGGCACAGAGTCCTGTAACACTGCAACCATCAGTTTGGCACACGCATCGAAAGAGTCGACACCAGTCTCAGTAACACCGAAGAATCTCAGGTTGTCCCGTCTGGAGAATCCCTCTAGTTTGTCCAGTCTATCGTCAAACGAGTTCTGCATGGAGGACAACCGATCCTCGATCTTGTCCGTTCTCTGTTCAAGTGCACCCTGTCTCGTCTTCAGTGCACCTACCTCCGCACACAGTTTGTCTATACATTGTTTGAAGGAATGCAGCTCACCTTTCATACTATCCATTATGTTCCGTTCTTGTTTGTCCAGCATTTCTTGCAACACAACACGGGTAAGTGTGTCCGAAGCGAAAGCCATGATGGTCTGGAGAGAGAGAGAGAGAGAGAGGGGGGGGGGGGGGGGGGGGTTGGGGGTTTAACGTTCTTTTCCACCACATAGGGTGATATCAAAGACGGGGCAACGATGAAAAAGCCAGTACAAATATTTGGCCCCAGCCTGGATACGAACTCACGACCCGAGAACTGGAAGTCCAACGCTCTAGAGAGAGAGAGAGGGGGGGTGTGTTTGGGGGTTTTAACGTCCTTTTCCACCACATAGGGTGATATCAAAGACGGGGCAACGATGAAAAGGCCAGTACAAATATTTGGCTCCAGCCGGGATCGAACTCACGACCCGAGCATTAGAAGTCCAACGCTCTACCATTCGACCACCCCGGCTCCCCCGAGAGAGAGAGAGAACGAACGAACGAACGAACGAAACTTTATTTTACAAGGATAAAAGATTAGGTACGTAGACCTGTCTTACATCATGTCCTTGCTAGGCTACTGATATATAAAGTAAGCAAAGTAAGCTCTAACTAGGTAGAGCATACACAATGATACACACAACACACACACGACCATGCTACTACATACATAAATCAAGCAATACTAAGAAGAAAAAGAAGAAAAAGAAAAAAAAAAGAAAAATAAAAAAGGGGAAGGGGGGGGGGGGGGGGGGGGGAACAAAGGATGTGATAGGTGAGCAATGCAAACAAATCTTGAGGCGATGTTTTTACAGTTTAAAGAAAAAAAAAAACAACAAAAAACAACAACAACAAAAACAAAAAACAAAAAAAACAAAAAACCACGCGTGATGTGAATAAGTATTGGGAATTTTTTTTTTTTTTTTTTTTGCCCGAACTACAAAATCCTACAGAGTAGATGTATTGTCAAGCCCATTACGAGCTGTCCACCAGATGTTTTATTAGTTTGGTCTTGAATAATCTAAGCGAGGGTGCTGATTTGATGTCTTTTGGAAGTGTATTCCATACGTGTGCCCCTGAGTAAGAGAGGGAGGTTTTGAAAATATCTATACGAGGCTTCGGCACCACGAAATCGTTTCTCAGTGTTCGGTACGGCACTTGAGAGTGCTTGAATAGACTTGCGAGATATGCGGGGGTTTTTGACAGTTTTATTTTTTGCATCAGTATCATTTTGTTAAGTCTGAGTTGTTTTCGCAGGGGCAGGATACCCAACGATTTAAATTTGTCATCGGTGCTAAGTGAGCACATGCTTTTGTCTATAATCAGTTTAATCGCTCTTCTGTGGAGCGAATTTATTCTTTTAAAGTTTGCCTCACTACAGCCGTCCCAAACGGTGGACGCGTAGTCTATGTGTGGCTGAACATGTGCATTGTAAAATAGTTTTCTTGTGGGTTCATCGGTAAAGTATTTAAGTTTGGATAGTAGAAACAGATTTTTGGACAACACTTTGCACGTATTATTTATATGCGCTTGCCAGCTTAGCTGATCATCTACTGTGATCCCCAGCACACGGTGTACATGAACTTGTTCGATATGATGAGAGCCAAGGCAAAGTTGTAATGGGGGCGGATTCAGTTGGTGTTTCTGTCTTGTGGTAATTAACATGCATTTAGTTTTAGACGGATTAGGGATCATACAGTTATTGTTGCACCAGTTGGAAACATCGTGTAGGCTTTGTTGTAAAGATTGGTTGATGGATTTCACATTTGAATCCGAAATATCAATCGTTGCATCATCAGCAAAAAGGCTACAAGTGGCGTTGGGTTGAGTGATATGTAACGGCAAGTCGTTTATAAATATAGAAAATAATAAAGGTCCAAGTATGGATCCTTGGGGTACCCCATGCTCTATTTCACCTTTTGATGATTTTTTGCCATTTAAATAAACATACTGAGTTCGTCGTTCCAGGTAAGATTCAAAGAAGGCGACTGTTTTATCACAAAAATGATAAGCTGACAACTTTTCTAGGAGAAGTTTATGGTTTACTAGGTCAAAAGCCTTGCTCAGGTCCAGGAAGACAGCTCCTGTCATTTTAGAATTGTTTATGGCACTGAGCCACCTGTCAGTCAGATGAACCAATGCTGAATGACAGGAGTGCTTCGGACGGAAACCTGACTGTAATGTGTGGAGAAGACTGTGTTCTTCAAGGAAAGCCTGCGCTTGTTTATGGATGTGTTTTTCAAAAGGTTTAGAAAGGACTGACAAAAGAGAAATAGGTCGAAATTTGTTGGGGTCTGTTAAGTCTCTTGTTTTAGGAAGGGGGATGACTTTTGCAACCTTCAGGCCGGCCGGGAATTCCCCTTGCTCAACGGACAAATTGTAAATGTATGTTAATGATTCCACTATATATGGGAGAGATAGTTTTAGAACAGTACTACTTATACCATCATCGCCAGATGTCCGTTTATTTTTCATTTGTGAAATACTTTTCCCTACATCAAACACTGTTAAAGGAGGAATCGAAAATGACACAGAGGGCTCAAATTTTTCGCGACAGTATTTTATGAGGTTATCAGAAAGACGGGGTGTACCCGAGGAACTACTTTGCAGAAGCGTGCCTGCTGCTGAAAGAAAATGGCTATTGAAAGTGTCGGCTGTGATGTCTGTGCATGGTTGGTTTTGTCTTGGTTTTGTGAATGCATTTAGAGCTCGCCATACCGACACAACATCTGACTTATCATTCATGAGGCGTTGGAAATGGGATTTTTGTGCTTCGCGTACTAAATATTTTACCCGGTTTCTTTGTTTGCGGTATGCTGTGAAATCTTTGCTTCTTTTAAGTTCGTCTCTTACACACATAGCCTCTCTTATATCATTATTTAACCATGTTGGGGGCTGCGCAGTTTTAACCCTTTTCTCTCGAAACGGAGCATGTCTATCCAGAACACTGAGAAACAATCTATACCATTCTGACAATGAGTCAGTAGGATCTGTAAAGTTATAGACCGTGTTAAAGGATACGCTACTGAGATCTGCTAAAAAGGCATCTTTATTAAAGTGTTTTAATGATCTGAATCTGATTGTGGTATGTTGATGTTTTCTAAGTGGATGGTCCGCTTTCAAGGCCCAGCTACAACATACTGGGTAATGATCACTGATACCAACCTGGGGTACATGTGTACCAACTACTCTAGCCTTGTTGGTTGTGTATATGTGGTCGATTAGCGTAGAGGAAGTGGGAGATACTCTGGTGGCTGTGTTAATCAATTGTTTTAGACCGAATAGAGAGGTAGTACAATCCCATGCTGGGTTTGGTGTGAACATATTGATATTAAAGTCTCCCAGTAATAAGATGTCAGAACTACAAGATTTTGCTTTATCGAGCATCGTAGTAAAATCATCATACCACTGAAGGGGTGAAGAAGGATTTCTGTAAACAAAGAGAGAGAGAGAGAGAGAGAGAGATGAAACTTTATTTATCAACTTTAAAAGTTTTGACAGAAATTCGCCAGTTTGCAAACTTGCCGTTGCTAATATTACAGAGACTATCTACTAAGGAATTAAGGGAGCAAAATATAAAAGAAAAAAAAAAACAGGTTGCCGCGTAACGTACGTTACGTGCGATCCATCAGGTACTGTTTGAGTGCATGCTTAAACTTAAAAGTAGATATATATTGCTTCAGGTGTGAAGGGAGAGAATTCCATTGTAATGCTCCAGCGAAGGAAAGGCTTGTTTTGAATAAGTCAATACGGGGTAATGGTAAGCGCAGGATGCCATTCCTCGAGGTCCTCTCATGCTGCTGATTTAAATTAAAAAGAGTTTCCAGATATGGTGACATTGTATCCTTGAAGATTTTATGTATGAATACACACTTATTGTAAGTAAACTGGTGTTCAAGGCTAAGAAGATTAAGTTTTGGCGAAATGGAACTTTGCACAGGATCAAAGCTAGTTTATGGAGAAGTAATACTATCCGAGATAGTGGTATTGATTACGGGTTAATATTGTACAGGAACGACGCTGGAGACCCGGTGAGCTGACCGCCTAGTTTGACGTCCGCCTGAGCAGTGTAGACGGCACCATGTTAGTCTACTATTGTCTGCCCCGTCGTTATGGAGCTTCAAGCCAGCGACGTGTTTTGTTCTCCCTTGAGGTCACGTGCAACCATCCATTCGACCGCCGTGTCAAGGTGGGGTTTTCCTGAGTCAGATGGGGTACACCATCCTCAGCGTATCATAAGCGTGAAGGTGCCTGCGGTCCAACCTATGTTCCAGTCACTTCCTGAAGAAGTGCTTTCATTCGAGGAGTGTGAATGAAGATTTGAACCTCTAGAATTCCCAGAGGAATCGCCTGGACTTGTAAATAGTTTTTCTACTCAAGACAACAAGTCTTCACCAAGCCTGCAGCATCTTTTCGAACAAGCTTGTTGGGTTCATCTTGCGTATTTCAAGTTGATATCTATTTCGGTCTGATTTTGTCTAGTGGGTTATGTCCGCGTTGTAGTACAAGCGTAGTATTAATTTCGTATTCAAGCACATGGTTCAGTTGTAGAGTAATTGCTGTGCTTGTGTGATTGGAGACTTCTGTGTTATCAGCTGTGGAAGTAACTAAGCCTTAGAAACTACTTGTTTATTTGTGTGATTGTCTGATTGTTTGTCTATAAAAGGTCTCGGTCAAAAGAATAATTATTTGCTTGTGTGTATGAAAGGGAGTGAATGACGTCTGCATGCGTGCCTTTCTGAATGTCTGTGATGTGAAAGCGGAGTGAAAGTTGTGAGACATGGTGGTAACTGCAATGGGGAAGGCTAAACGAGGAAAAGAAAACAGAGAAGCCGAAATACTCCTAGAGACACAACATTCAAGACAGAAAGATGCTGCCTCCAACAAATGATTATTGTATCCAGGAGACAATAAACAAATCAAATCAAATCAAATCAAACTTTATTCTCCGTCAGCTGCAAGAATTCTTTTCGTTTCTCTGTTGTTGTAGACATCAATTGTCCCGAAGAAAGCAATAGAGCCAAACTATTGACACAGCAGTATCAGGCGGTATGTTGCATATGTTTATCTTTCATTTATTTTTGTCTCTTTATGTCTCACGTGTTTTGTGACTTCTCTTCGATTGTATGCCATACCATACTCATATACGTCAAACCAAATATGTACACCATTTCTCTCCCGACAGTGATTAATAATCCAATAAACGAGAAACAAACAAAGAGTGTAAATAGTATGTGTATAACCACTGACCACTGTGACATAAGGGAATCAACTGTACATGTGAATTCAACAAGCACATGGCCGACAGTGCTGAACACAAAATGGACACATCTCGTGTTGCTTGTCACAGAAAACTGGGTTGGTTAGTGGTACATTCAGTGACTCATTAAACAAATAGTGCCAAGTAAAATCTACCGCTGTGAATACAATATGTAAGACACAAACATAATTTCAACTATTCATTTATAAAATACACACAACTCAGATGATGTTTGCTTTCTCGCCAACAATGAGCCAAGAAATGTAGAACTAGTTCTTATTACAAGATTATGTTATGCTATGTTACGTCAAATACTTAAATGCTATGTTACGTCAAATCACTTTCATTATACGGGTACGTATATTTGTCTTGTACGACGACAGAAATCCTTGCAAGAAATATACAATGTACAACAGCAAAAGAAACATACCTCTCTACATTCATATTCCAGTATGTCAAGGCAACGCACAAGTCCTGAATACAGCTATTCATGAATGTTACCAATAGCAGGTATTGAACTGTCATTCACTATTTCAGTGTCCACCACTCCATTCAGAGCCAGTGGCAGTATGGTCACATGGCTTCTGGCAAGTACAATATGTCCACAACTGATATATTACCACTGACGCAGGAACCGGAGACTCCCCCCCCCCCCCCCCCCCGTCTTCTCCGTGCTAAGCATGCTGTCAGAGTCTCCAAATACCGCGGTTCCGGAAAAACGTTTCTGCCAACACATTTCCGGTTGAAATATGCTGAAGGTAAACATTTGGCTGTCAGAATGCACCAGATCTTAGCTTCATGTTTCAAGCATTTCCGGGGGTGGGAGGGGGGGAGTGGCGGGGGTGGGGGGGCATACCCCGGAACACCTACAGTTTGAGCCGTCGGCGCTTTCACTTACAAATCATTTAAGCCGTTTTTCCTTTGAGCTTTTGCACCCCCCCTGCGATGAAAACAAATCAAACCGAGATAAGTATGTGAGATAAGTATGTGAGATAAGTATGTGAGATAAGTATGTGAGATAAGTATGTGAGATAAGTATGTGAGATAAGTATGTACATACATTGTGAAAATACTGTGATAAAACAGTTGAAATACCCCCTCCCCCCCCCTCCCCCCGCCCCCTTCATTTTTCGACCTCTGCCGACTTATTGTTCTTCTCGTCTAAAAACGGGAGTTTCCTCCCTTTTCGTTCCTCTCTTTCTTTTTACGTGTGGACCGAGAACACGCAATCGCTGTCGTCTGGTGGGTGGTAACATGATTGCAGCAAATCCTGGGTTCCATTTAAAAAAAAGAAACCCCACAAAAAACACGTTTCTGCTGAAAATCCACCTATGACTTTTTTCTTTTTTTTTTAAACAAACTGCCTCTTCTGGCATCAGTCATAATCAGTGATGGCTAAAAATTCGTTAATCTGAAATTACAAATAGTGTCTTTTTGTTATACATGTATCCACAGACCAGACATTCTTCTAGTTTCTGTCTCCTGTGTTTGTGGCCATGTCTGTCACCATTTTGAACGTTTTCTGCCCGCATCCAAACTCGTGTGCTTCCGAATAAAGCATCTGAGAAAAGTTCTGGCGGCGTGTTCATGACGGTGTGTTTATGACGCTGTATTCATGACGTGTGTTTATGACGGTGTGTTTATGACGGTGTGTTTATGACGCTGTGTTTATGACGATGTGTTTATAAAGCTGTGTCTATAACGCTGTGTTTATGACGCTGTGTCTATGACGGTGTATTTATGACGGTGTGTTTATGGCGCTGTGTTTATGACGCTGTGTTTATGACGCTGTGTTTAAAAAGCTGTGTTTATGACGATGTGTTTATAAAGCTGTGTCTATAAAGCTGTGTCTATGACGGTGTATTTATGACGGTGTATTTATGACGGTGTGTTTATGACGCTGTGTTTTAAAAAGCTGTGTTTATGACGCTGTGTTTATAAAGCTGTGTCTATGACGGTGTGTTTATAAAGCTGTGTCTATGACGGTGTATTTATGACGGTGTGTTTATGACGATGTGTTTATAAAGCTGTGTCTATAAAGCTGTGTCTATGACGGTGTATTTATGACGGTGTATTTATGACGGTGTGTTTATGACGCTGTGTTTAAAAAGCTGTGTTTATGACGCTGTGTTTATAAAGCTGTGTCTATGACGGTGTGTTTATAAAGCTGTGTCTATGACGGTGTATTTATGACGGTGTGTTTATGACGCTGTGTTTATGATGCTGTGTTTATGACGCTGTGTTTATAAAGCTGTGTCTATGACGCTGTATTCATGACGGTGTATTCATGACGGTGTGTTTATGGCGCTCTGTTTATGAAGCTGTGTTTATGACGGTGTGATTATGACGCTGTGTTTATGACGGTGCATCCGACGAAGGTCGGGACGAAGTGGAACCTGACGGGTTGGCGACCACAGCTATGTCCTCCTCGATCACAATCCGGCCTGAGGCCTGACTCGCTGGGTTTGCAAGCCGGGTCTGTATGGCAGCTATCTGATTGGTCAGGGTATGGATAGTGCCCGTCAGGGTGACGATCTCAGCAGTCACGTGCTCATTTATTGCTGTTTGGGTCTCAGACACCAGACGTGAATGCATCCGACTTCGTATCTCAAGGGAAGATTTGGTTTGTGCGTTAGACTCTCGACATTCCCGAAGCTGGTCTTGTAATCCTGCCTGCAGCTGGGTGATTTCAGACTGCAGCTGAGCTTGTGTTCGAGTTATTTCCCTTGTTATCTGTGACCGTAGTTGGGCTTGAGACTGAGTGACGCCAGACGCCTGCGTTTGTAGCCGAGTGACGTCAGCCTTAAGCTGGTTGACTTCAGGTCTCGTTTCATTGGCTTCAGACTTCAACAGATTGATCTCTGAAGTTAGCTGAGCTCTGAGCTTGCTTACTTCAGACCGCAACTGATTTTGCAGTTGACTGACTTCAGGTCTCGGTTGACTGATCTCGGATCTCAGCTGGGTTACTGTTGATGACACCAGGGCCTGCAGATTGTTTCGCTGTTGAACTTCTTGCTGTAGACGAATGTGAAGCTGGTTTTCCATATGTGTCTGAAGGCGGGTTACTTCGGCCTGAAGTTTCGTTTCATTCTCAGTTTTCATTTCAGCTTTTATTTTGGCTCTCATTTCACCTTCAATTTCAGCTTTCATATCAGCTTTCATCCTTGCCTCCATTCGGCCTAACTCCTCCTGTAAAAGGGATTGAATCTGTGCTGTTTGGCCATCGTACACGGCGTGCGACTGAGGTCCACATTCTGCCTGTGTTCTTTGATCCTTAACTTCCGCATGTGTCGCAGGTGTGTCAGCTTTGCCGTGTGCGGTGTGTGCATCAGGTGTGTCAGCTTTGCCGTGTGCGGTGTGTACATCAGGTGTGTCAGCTTTGCCGTGTACGATGTGTGCATCAGGCGTGTCAGCTTTGCCGTGTGCGGTGTGTGCATCAGGTGTGCCAGCTTTGCCGTGTGCGGTGTGTGCATCAGGTGTGTCGGCTTTGCCGTGTGCGGTGTGTACATCAGGTGTGTCAGCTTTGCCGTGTACGATGTGTGCATCAGGTGTGTCAGCTTTGCCGTGTGCGCTGTGTGCTTCAGGCGGCTGAAGTTCCACAGACACACAGCGGGCATCACGAGGTTGTGGGTCGTGTTGGGGTATAGGAAGAGCTCCCGGTGCTGTGTCCGTCCCTAATGACACAAAGACTGTCGCCGTAAGAACAATTCAACAGAAACCTCACCCCAACGTTTTACAATAAACCTTGGCTTTACGACAAGACCATTACCTTTTCGTGAACACACATACGCAGTAGTACTTAGCAGGAAAAAAAAACCTTACAGAAGTCCGTGTGGCTTCGTTCTGTTTTATAAATTAGAAGAATAAAAACAAAGGAATGCTGCTACTACTACTGCAACTATTGCTGATGACAATAATAATGATAATAATAATAATACCCATTGATTATTTACAGCGCCTGACCTAATATCAGCTGTAGGCGCTCGACATGAAACACATGGAATCAATAAATCTCCACATGGAAAGAAATAGAAGATTGGATTTCCGCTTGTATTGTTTACCATGTTGATCAGCAGTGGAGATTTTTGTTCTGTGCGGACGGTCGGTGTGACCAGGAAGGGGACCCAGGTACAGGAACAAGTTCACGGTCCTGGGTCCCAACCTTACAGACACGGAGACCTGCTTCATCCCGGCCACTGTTATGGCGTCTGTGTGAATAATGAATAATTCTCAATTTAGCTGCAAAACTGAATTCCAAAAAAAAAAAAAAAAAACACCGAGAATGTGCACAAATCAGCACGCGTCACATATAATGTATCGGTAAAAGTACAGTTCATGAATCCTGGGTCCGGGTTGTCGTATGGAACATTTCCTACAAAGAATGGTCGCGTGAAATGATGTGTATATATATATATATATTAGGTTCAGGGTTGTAGTCGCCCACACTTTCTGGCGATAACTTTTCATGGAGCCACTTTCGTTTACCTATCAAAGAGACAAAGTTGTTCCTGGCTTACTGGTGGTGGAAAAGGACGTTAAACCCATAACATCCCCCACCCCACCCCCACCCCTCCAGGCTTACTGATCTAATAAGTTTCATGACAGACAGTGTTATCTGTCTTTCCGTGTATGTTCAGCGTAAGGGAAACATCGAACAAACCTCGATATATTCGGAAACCCTACCTGGGCCTGCTAAAGCAATGTAACTTTTCCACACAAATTCTAAAAGAATGTTTTTTGTTTGTTTTTTCGCAAACAACACCCCCCCCCCCCCTCCCAAAAAAAAAAAAAAAAAAAGTTGGCTACTGCAGCCCGAAACGCGCTATACCATGCAAAAATAAAAATATTTTGTTTATTTGTTTATTTGTTCAAAAGTGTCTTTATTCATTCGCTTACTGATCTAGTTATCCCATCATTTGTGTACTTACTCTTTTTCTCCGAAAAAAAACGGAAAAATTATTTCCACTCCCTAGTTTGTGTTTGTAGCATTCAGTGATAAAGAGATCGTAACGATAGTGTCTTGTAGAACATCACTTTTCCATTTCACAATCGGGTGGGTGTTGGGTGTTTGGGGGTTTAACGTCCTTTTCCACCACATAGGGTGATTTCACAATCGGGACAAAAAACAAAGAGCAATGCCTTCATTCAGAGTGATGTAGTATCTTCCGCTCTGTATCACGTATCAGTTTCTGGAGAATTTTATCACAATCTTCTGTCAAACACGTACATCTTCCAGCTTTGTTGCGTGCATTTTTTCACGAAACAACCTGAAAAACTTCTCAATTATATTATCTCTGTCCGATGGATGAATACTGAAGACATTCAACTGCTGCTCCAACAGCAGAACGGTCCGACTGTGTGTAGTCAACTCACCTTCATGATGCTGATACTGTACGAAAGCGATTCCTGTATTCCGTAGACGCTTGGTGTTTTGCACAGGACGCCGTCCTTTATCCAGTTCATAAAACGCGCTATTCAGGTCGTCGTCGGTGATCAATGAGTTAATACAGGTGACAAGGACTGTAGTGAACGCCTCACGATCCACCACCGGGACGTCCACAGCGTGCACACTCCTCGTCCGTGGATCTGTCACGTGACGCGTTTCCCGATTTCATATTGCTCGTGTGCACGCTACTTTCTTTTTTTTTTCTTCTTCTTTTTTTTCACATTTCACACAGGAAGAAAGATCGGTATAACTTTGAAATTCAAATAAGAAAAAAATTGCTCTACAAATCCCGCGTAGCCAATGCAGCACACTAAGTTTGCATAGAAACACAGTATAGTAACATAGTCATTTAATTCTCACGGCATTGTGTGTGTGTGTGTGTGTGTGTGTGTGTGTGTGTGTGTGTGTGTGTGTGTGTGTGTGTGTGTGTGTGTGTGTGCGTGCGTG